>JAAOAG010000545.1:0-29205 GCA_013186755.1 Fusarium begoniae
GGCAGACTCGAAGCCTAACACGATGTGGCTGATGATTGCAATCGAGAGCGCCAAAATATCACAGCTAGACCGTTACTCTGATCTGTCAGACTCGAGCTCGGTTCGCTCTGACAATGATCACTCTACACTCAGACGACTTTGGTGGTGCTGTATCATCCGCGATCGTATCCTGCCACTGGGCTTACGATGTAGCATTCAGATTACTCCCGACAACTTTGACCTAAAGAAGAACATGTTTCTCGGATGCATAGAGCTCGAGGCGGAGATTGGCCGATCCACAATTTATTGTGATGATGCGAAGGAAGGGCTGTCAAGCATCATGAAGGAGGTTGTAAAGCTTTCTATCCTGTTAACCGAAGTTCTCCTTTTAGCATTCCCGTTGAAGAACACCGCTACCAACGCCGATGATACTTTGACCCTGCTGCAAGACTGTAAACGAGCTCTGACTCGGTGGTACAACACGAGCCCCCTTCGCAGTTCTCATGGACCCACCATCACAGGAAACCGGGCAGTGGTTCTACACATCAACGCGATGTACACCTACTATCAGTATGTTTCTTGTCATTATTCACGGTATGATCGACTAACCGACCCCAAGCTCGGCAAATATTGCCATGTGCCACTTAAACCTGTGCGAACTTCGTACCCAGGATCTTCACCGACCTCGAACAACTGACATCTCTCAATGCCGAACCGAAGCACGAGTATCTGCAATCATTGTTGACAGCCTCGACCGACTAAACCAATTTGGTCTCGTTCCATGCCTGCCCATAACGATTCACGTCGAAAAACCTCTACTCGTCCCCAGATACTAACATATGCAGTGTGGCTTACGCAGCATTTCCCCTTGCCTTACACATTTTTGACTTCACGTGCTCAGACACTCAAATGGATCACCATCCAAACCGCGGTGAGAAAAGGCTTGCCGTTGAGCGGCGCCTCAACATCCTGGTCCAGGCAATGAAGATCTTTCATGAGCAGTACGACGGAGTCGTTGGGGTGCTTAAGGCCGTCCGACAGATTGTGGATTATGTTCGCTCATGCTTACCCAGCTCCTGCACAGACACACAGCTTTCAAGCGACTCTCACTTAACATTACGTGTGTCACTCGCTATGGATTGGAGTCTTAGCAGCGGTAGACCCTCAGATGCTCAGGACTTTACTTCTTACTTGGGAACGCTTTTCCAACAACCCTCCCAAGTCGATTTGCCTGTCTCTCCAGTTGAGACCAACGATATAAATCATGAAGAAACACCGCAAGCCCTAGCGTATGGCGAGGAGTTGGCGGCACAAGAACACCTTATGTCGGATCTAATCTGTACAGAGCCGCCATCACCTGACTGGGACGTCGATACAGGAGAGATAGGGTTACTGTCCGGCCTTGATGAGACTCTCATGCCATCAGTTCCAAGCGACTGTGAGAAGACCTGTGAGGTGGAAAGTGACCTTGAAAGGAGGTTGAGCGAGTACTTGGAGAACTGTGGAGAGCTCAACTTCAATAATTCAAGTCTATAATTAGTTTAAAGAAATCTGATTCCAAGCCCGTGATCTTCCGAGCCAATATTCTCTATCCCTGTCCATGAACCGCTGTAGACCTAAAGCCCTTACATATTTTAAACACTTTGTGCTACACTAAACGACCTGAGTATAGACTCCCGACAACGGGCTCAACTTCTTGATTCTCCTTCACGAAACTCTGTCTAAGCAGATTGAAGTATTTCCCGAGTGACGAATAGGACAGGGCGTAATCCTTCCGAGGAATGCCACTAAAGACCCCCAACATATATGTCCCGATCAGTTAGAGCTTGTAGACGCGTCGTCGCTGGCCTGAATGAGTCGCTGGAGAAATACGCTCTCATCAGCTGCACCATTTAGGACATGGCGCCCATTGAACTCATACCACGGCACTCCCCTGACTCCCATTCTTTGTGCCTCTTCCACCTCGCGCCGAACTTCATCCGCACCTCCGCCATTTACAAGCCATGCAATTGCCTCATCTCTGTCAATACCAGCCCGTTCTGCTGCCAGACCCAGATCCTTAAAACTGGTGATGTCTCCACCTTCTTCAAAATATAACTTCATTATCTCCATGACAAGTCTTGTTGACAGCTGCTCCGTCTCTGTGCCTTGTTTCGATTTGGCGAATTGAACGAGCCTATGAGCATCTCGCGTATTTCCAACTGTCGACTTGAAAGAGAATTTGATACCATCTCTTTTGCCCATCGCTACCAGTTGCTCTTGCATTCGCGGTAGCTGTTCTCGACCAAATTTTGATGCCATTTTCTCCATGAGAGGCTGAGTAACTGCTTCTGGATCGATTTGATAAGAGTGCCATACTATGTTAATCTTGTCGCCGGAGCTGATGGCTCTCCGATAGGCATCTATTGCGCGCATAAGGCGAACTGAGCCAACATAGCACCAAGGGCACACAGGGTCGAAGACGGCCCGTATGGAAATTGTAGCCATTCTGGAGAATGATAAACTGGTGAAGGGAGGGAGAGAATTGCTAGGATGTTGGAAGCCGTTGTCGTCGGAGACGTTGTCGTAGGTGCATGAGAGTGAATTAATCCCTGGAGCTGTGAGTTCCGTTCGCCAGAAGACCCAGGGGCCGCTGTATATCAGCACCGAGTGTATGGTCAACGGAATTTTATAGGGTCCGAGATTATACACATAGTATCGAATGTCAGCCGCATAATTAGTCATTCAAAGATTGATTGTTAGCTGGCTTGCCCCCACCGTCCGTATCGCCTTCACGGTCTGAAGGGTACATCTGAATAATCATCCCTAGTTTTCCACGCTTTCTACCCCTCTTATTAGATAGAATAGTACCGGAACATTACCTGATTCTATTGTCAAGCTTAATTATCCAGATGTACCCTTCGGAACGTCAAGGGGATGAGTGAAACTGAAGAAAACCACTCAGAAGACCCATTGCGGGCTGGAATACACAGCCAATTAGTAAACTCGTCCTCAACGATGAGTCGCTTGCCTCGACAGGACTAGCTTCACCGCTCCAAGCGGTATGGGTCAGTTGTCATCACGGTCGGAAGCATTTAAGATCCGATGGATTTTTAATTGCTTCCGCGAAAATGAGTCGCTTGTCTTGATAAGGCTAGCGTCTGTGATTTGGGCAGAACCCGAATATCCGGCATGTTTTGAGCCCCATGGAGTTTGGAATGACGGCAATGCATGAAACTGCTGATTACGAAGATGCTGACGTCTCCGTGGAGGTTGCTGTAAGAGACTGTGAGCGAGCGGTGAAGGTGTAGTAATGTATCTCCTGTAGCTTGAGAAATGGCTATATATAGACATGAGAATAACGCTTACTTCCATCAATACAACAATTTCAACTTCACTTCACTCTGACCAAATCACACCGACTACATATACTTCAAGGAAAATGAGTTCCTACAAGAAAGTGGCTCTCCTTGGTGTAAGTCTCAATTATCCGCATTTTCTAAGCTAGTTGCTAAAACAGTTCTACAGAAAGGTCGCCTGGGAAGTGCGGTCCTTGAGGAGTTAGTTAACGCTGGGTTTTCTGTGACTGTTTTGAGCAGAGACCCTTCTGTTGTGAAGGATCTTCCGTCCGGGGTTAAGACTCATGAGGTCGATTATTCCTCTCAGGATAGCCTGGTCGAGGCGCTCCGAGGCAACGATGTCGCAATCGCTACCTTTGGAGCCGGTGCCATCATGGGTCAGGAGCCAATCATTGGGGCTTGTATAAAAGCTGGAGTAAAGCGATATATTCCAGCCGACTGGGGTTCCGTGACAACTGACCCCGAGGCGCGCTCTCTGCCCATCAACTACCCAACGACCCAAGTCCAGGAGTCTCTCAAGAAGAAGGCCGAGGCAGGCTTGCTTGAGTACACAATTTTCTCCGTGGGCGCTTTCTTGGATTTACTCCTTGATTTCCCCTTCGTTCTCGACTTGAAGACATCTTCCATCCAAATGTTTGACAACGGTGAGCACGGCTTTAGCGCTACCAGTCTTCATAACATTGGAAAGGCCGTTGCCGGCGCCCTCAAAGTCCTGAGGAAACCAAAAATCGAAATCTTTTCATTCACGACACCGTCTTGACCCAGGCCAAGATTATGGCCATTGCAAAGAAGTACAGTCCCCCAACGGTTCAGTGGACGGAGACAAAGGTAGACGGACAGAAAGAGTTTGAGAAGTCTCTTGACAACTTCTCAAAGGATCCAACCAACTTCAATCTCATATTCCCTTTGCTCAAAGCTCAACTACTTGGTGGAAAGTTTCGTGCTGCCTACACTAAGGTGGACAACGAGCTGGTTGGCCTCCCTCTTCTGACGGATGACGAATTGGAGAAGAAATTGGCTCCCAATTTCAGAGTACTTAAGTCCTCTAGTTAGGAATTCATTTTAACAGTACAGGAATGTACTGGAAGAAGTACTTCCTACATGGTTTGTAGACTGTGTTAGAACTAGAGATAATATATTGGGTTACTCCAATTACTTGAGGCCACTTATATCTACAGCCAGTGAGTGATGGTGGCGGTTTTGATGTTTATCGATAAGCGGCATATCCTCGGGAATGATGGTTGTCTGGTGCGGGCACGCTAGGCACGCCACAAGTGGCTCTGTACATACTCCGCACATGCGCCTCGTTTCAGGCTTCGCAGCATAATACCTACTAATGAAGCAAAAGAGTATCTTGTCGATAGTCTTTCCTTGTGTATTTACCTTAGTGTTGGGGTTGAAGCCAAGCCTCTCTTGACTTCTCCATCTTACCACAGTCCCAAGAATCCAATGCAGCCCGGGAGAGCTCTCTGTCGAGCCCTACTGTAGTACAACGTCAACAGAATTTATATGGACTCAAATCAGAAACACACAATGAGAGACTTGATTCATTGGTTAATCCAATCAAGAATTACTTCAAAGAGTACCCCAAGACAATCCATGAAAGCAGGGCGTAGACTCGTCGATGTTTCAACGGCATTGTTAGTCGACGACCCTCAACTACTGATGCCAGGAAATCCATAGCGAGATATCGCGTTGGCTCGCAGACGATATCAATTAATAGCGCATTATGGTAAATGTATTATTTTCTTTTTGTAACCTCAGAACTCAATTCAAACCCTTCTGAAGCTTTGGCTAACCATAAGCAACGCTTCCCAAGATGGTGGCGCCGTTGGCAGGGAAATCCGTCAAGCGTTTGTCGCATTGGGTTAAAAATAGCATCACTTCAAAGCGCAGAAATTCGCGATTCCAGGGTAGGTCTTCAACTTTTGATGCGACGGTGTAGTTCAATTGAACCGCCCTTTTGACAGTGTGCAACGCTACCAGTCACGCCACGGTTACCAGGAAGTCTGCAAACAGCCAACTTATTAATTTACATGTAGTGTCTCCAGAAAGCGCAAAGACTCGCGATCCAGGAACATGTCTTCATTGTCCGATGTGATGACGTGATTCAATTGAGCCTTCATTTGAAGCTCTCGGTCACATCGGGAAACGAACCCAGGGCCTATGCCTTGACGGCCAGGAAGTCTATCATTAGTTGTCACATAAGAATGTGAATAGTATCATCATAAAGCTCAAGGATTAGCGATTCATTACAAGGTCATCAATTATGCACGCGATGAAATGATTCAATTGGAGATGTATTCTCTTCGTACGTGGTGAGGGTTCGCTATTCTCGCAATTGGGAGTAGCCTGCCCACCACTTTAATGTATATTACTAAAAAAAAAAAGTTAATTGGGAGTATATGTCGCATAGCAAATGTAAGCATTTGCGCATCGTTATTTTTCGGCAACCCATCGAGCATTGGTGATTTCCTGCTGTCTTGGTTAGTGGTGCTCTGGTGGGTTCAGGCAACGTCTGCAAATTGGGAGCGGATACAATCAGATTCACAAGCCGCTTTATCGATTCCGGGTAACTATGTCGCATGGCAATGGAGATTGCTTGTATATCGATCCCTTTATTATTCGACTTTGTTGTGGTCTCCATCCTGGAAATTGCACATCACTCTGCTTCTCCGTCTGCTGAGAGGTGTTCACTTGGTGGTTGACGTGTTCGTTGATCTTGACAGTGGCAATGAAGAGTCCACGCCAACAACACAATCCTGAAGCAACATACTTGAACAATTGAATCCTATGTCGCTTGCCTATACTGACTATGACGCTGTTTCTTAAATTGCTATTTATCCATCGTTAGATGTAATCCCGGTGCACGCGCATCACCGTTCGTCAGCTTGCCCCAGCGCTTGGGTTAGTGGATACCCTCTAAATTCAAGCGCTGTAAGTCGAACGCATCAGCCTCCCACCTTGATGAGCGATGTTGCAGGCCACCTCTGTGTAACATCAATTAGTTTACATTTTCTTCATTGTCGCTGAGGGACAAATAACGGATTGCATTTATCAATTGGGTCTGAACCCATTACTCGTAGAGATCCTGGTAGTCAAACTCACTGCCGCTGTCTGAGGCGCCGAGTCTCATGCCACCACCAACATCGCCGAGATATTGGGACGCCAGGAACTCAACCACAACAGATCCAATAGCGATAAAAATGAGGTTCCTTGTTGAATAAGACATGGGTAACTGGTCAATAACTTCAGATTCTATTTTATGAGCGTTTATTGAAGGTTTCCTGTCGGTTGAAAACTCTGCTTCTACCTCTTTCCCCCTTAATCGGTACTGCCCTCGAGGTATACCTCAGTCGTCATGCAGGTCTTTGTAAGTTTTTCCTCTCTTCAACTCCATCATAAGCCTCTCGATTTCTGCGCGTCTCCCGCCGTTTTTAAGCCCTCGGTTCAATCTGTTGAATACCAACTCCCGCGCCGTTTTCATCCCGTCTTGCCCTTTCTTTCGTCCCGTCTCGTCAACACCAAATTTACCCTCACGATGTCTTCCCCATCCCCTCAAGTCAAAATCCCCGATCTCTACCGCTCCTCGCCCGCCAGCGCGATGCAGATCCGTTCTGTTTCGGGCATGTGGCCCAGTCAACTCTTCGCCGATGCTGTCCCTCGGTCCTGGAGCAAGAACGTCTTGGTGTCCCTGGCCAAGATCATCTCCTCAGCCAGCACAAAGGCTGACACCACGATTGACGACGTGGTGGCTTGGTTCAAGGACAATGCAGAGTCGTGTGGTGGCCTCAACCAGGAGGCGTGCACTCAAGCCGATCGGTGGTTGAGTGAGAAATCGGCTACTCGTGGTAGCAGGAGGTTGTCTTCTCGGGCAGAGGAGAGAGAGTCTTCCTAGCAGGAAGATCCTCCCCGACGTAAGTACTATCCCCTATCATTCCGTGCCGGTTCATATAGACAAGAAGCATACATGATTGTTCACATTCTGATCCTGTACTAGAAAATCTTCAGAAGCGGCCCGGTTATGCCAGCGATACAGAAGCGTCGCGCCGCAAACGGCGCTCATATGAGGACCCAGAACGAAGGGCCTCTCCCAGCCCAGACATCACCGCCGTATGTCATCACCCATTCGACTTAATAGTTCCTTTCAATTGCTGACATGACAATAGAACCGCGAAGAGCTCGTGCGCTCGGAGCACATCTCCATCCTCAGAGAGAAGTCGGCTGCTGCTGAGGATCGCCTCAATGAGGCAAAAACACTCCTGGAGGAGATCGAGTCTCGCGTCGTTGCTCTGCAACGACAAATCGCCAATGTCAATTCCGGCGCGCTCCAAGAGAGCATCAAGGAGGCCACTGCCCGCCTCGCAACCTCCTCGGCCCTGGTCACCAAGCACAAGCGATACGTGGACGGGTACCAGGAATTGGCGCTGCCCGATGCGCCAACCTACCATGTCCAAGCCCTGGAAAAGGCTCAAAGCGAGCTCGACAAAGCATCCCAGGATGCTCAAACTGCTGGGGAAGTGTTGGCGTCCGCTCAGGAGGAGCAGAGAGAGTTCAAGCGTGTTAAGGAGAAGTTAGTGATGTTAGGCGCTGAGAGAGCGACCCTGGAGCAGTCTGTCCGTGACCTGACATTGGACAAGGAGCGGTGTGATGTGTATCTTGGGATGGTGGAGTATGGGCCTGAGGGTTTGGCCACTCTACAGGAGGAGGATGTTGGTGCTTGGAAGGGGATGTTGGACCTGGAGTAGGTGTGTGTCTGTGGGCGTGTTTGGCGTGGTAGTCTGGCGTTGGGGTTGTTTTCCTGGGGGGGTTACTGAGTGTCGATACTGGCGGTAATGAAATTGGGCGGCTTTTTTGGTCTTTTGATCATGACCATGCTTCTCTCCTCTCGGGTTCCTATAAGTGATATGAACTGACGCTACAACCAATACCTGCATTCTGTAGGTTGGGGATGTTCGCCTCACTATCCGTACATCGAGGACGATTTGGGAATCAATTGAGATCAACAAGAAATTGTCAGGAAATAAGCTATTTCTGCACAATCGAGATGCTTCAACTGACAAATTTATTCCCGAGACTTTCTTCAGTATATTCAAATTGCTTTCCAAGTGTTCATATGCCATACGGTTGAGATCCTGGTGTCTGCGCGCCTCCATCATCAATGCCTATCAATCGATGCTTGACCCTACCCTAGGTACGTAAGGAAAATGATGAGTGGCGGGATGGCCACGATCCACGTGCAAATGGCAAAATCTGATAGATGTAACAGTTGATAGATTGACTTAAATGTCTATCGATTCCTCTTACAGACATTTGAATTATCGATTGCGCGATGTCAGCTTGACCTGCAAAATGGCCAAGGTGACTCCGCTGAGACGAGACGGGGCGACAATTGACAATTACCGTACCGCTACATATCAATCGACTGATAGTCTCAGCTTACTGCTCTAGCTATTGCGACACGAGGCCAGCTTTTTACAGAATTTTCTGACCACAGATGATCGAGTTCCTGGTATTTCAATAACAACAAAGTTGATCTCGATGCCTCACCAACACACGAAAGCTTGAGAGTCACTGCGCACCGCCAGAAATTTGACTTTAATCCTCTGAAACAATCTTTTATCCAATTGCGACATAGCCATAGCTTTTTACAGATTTTTCTGAGCTCAAATGATCGAGTTCCGTGAAGATAAATCTCCCACCAGAGTTGATCTCATTAGCTTACCACGCTACAAAAAGCTCAAACAAACGCGCATCTACAAGAATCATCATTTGATGCGCTGAATCAATTCCATATTTAACGGCGACACGAACAAAGCTCTCTGCAGACTTTTCTGACCTCAGATGGCGGAGTTCCTGGCGAAGCAAATCTCGCGCCAAATGCGCACGCCTTAGTATGGCATGCCATTGCTGGACGGGATTTATCACAATACTCACAAAGAAACATGCGCCCCTATAAGCTCATGTTTCGCTCTCAAACTATAAAGTCATCGCAACTTTGTTTGATCTTTTCCAGTGCCAATTGGCTGAGATCCCGGACAATGATTGTGTTGCAGTATCTAAACAACGAGGCGGGACTAAAGCCAATGGGATGTATGGTATGAACAGCCTTTAAAAATTAGCAATTAGACCAAACATCTGTGACTCGACACGATTGCTTGAGTTATCAATTGCTTATGTATACCTAGTTTCTTTCCGCTTCTCCAAATTGATGCCCTTCCGCGGTTTGGACTCAACAGTGGAAGATACCGATGAAACTTGATGCGCATCAAAATGGGGACCCGAAATTGAATATGGCCACAAACTACGACAAACAATGATGAGTTGATGAGTGGCTTAGTTCCTGGCGATGATGTTGTGTATGCAAGCGATGAGCATCAACACAGCAAGTAATTGGCGGATCCCTTGTGAGCAATTCTTGAGATTGGGTAAGAATTCCTCCTCGATACGATCTCCGAGACCGTGGTGATCTTCGAGACGGGCTGATTGTGGGATCATGATTACAGGTGATATCATTCAAGTCTTGTCTCTGGAGATTGGATAAAAAAAGCCGTGAGCCAGTTGTGTAGTTGATTGGCCTCAAAAGGTGTACAGCCTCAATCACCGACCACCGGAACTCAGGGATATGGTGACGCTAACCCTGATTTATATTCTGCCGTCATGAACCGCTCTGCTGAGAGTCCTCAGCATCGATGCTGACAGACCGGGTCGAACGAAATTGCCAGCATTTGCGCTAAAGAAATGATACAACATGAACAATCATTTACAGAGCGTCTACGCGAAAAATGTACTTGACAAGGATGATTCCTTTCGCTTGGTTTCTCTTCAACCAGGGCGTGATAGTGCCCCACTTACGCTCCGTCTTCTGAACACCAACCTTCATAAAGCTCAACCTTACGAGGCAGTCTCCTACGTTTGGGGAGACGTGAAAGATCTTATATCAATCAATGTTTATGGCGATGAGAATACGGAAACTCAGGCACTCATATCGCAGAACTGTCACGCGGCCTTGAGTAGTGTCCGAGATTCTGAATCACCTCGACTGCTCTGGATCGATTCAATTTGCATCGATCAAGAATCACCCATTGAGAAGAATCACCAGCTGAATCTCATGGCCCGAATTTATAGGAACGCATCCCAAGTCTTGGTCTATCTTGGACAAGGAACGTCTGATAGTGATGCAGCCATGAGATGCATCCGCGAAATTGATGACCCATCCAACGACGATGGTTATGGGACCGTGGAAGCTTCTGCAATCATTCAAGAGAATCAAAATGCTGTAAGCAATCTATTCAAGAGGCCCTGGTTCTTTCGTGTTTGGGTCCTTCAAGAGATCACCTTCGCGCAAAAAGCTACCGTCATCTGCGGTAACGACCAACTCAGTTGGGAAAGCTTCAAGACATTTTTTCATTGGAATGTCAACGCGGGCTGGATCCAAAAACTACCGTTCTCAGTTACATATGCTGTTTCACCCACTCCGTATGTTTTGCACGTTACATACGGCGAAAGACTCTTGAAGATATTAGAGGACACGAGGACCTGCGGTGCTACTAATAAGAGAGACAAGCTATACGCTATTCTACCTCTATTAGATCGACATCATGAAGAAATGAAAGAGGAGCTTGAAGAGTACAAGGAACGCTGGGACTATAACGAACAAGAGCTGCAGGAACTGGCAATTCGGCAACGCCGTTTGAGTGTTCCAGTCGATTATAGTCACTCTGTGTCCCGTGTGTATACTGAGCTTGCGATCCTGTTGATGGGTTCAGTCGGTCTCGACATTCTTTCACATGTAGTCAAGGAATCAGTCATACTAGGGTTACCGACATGGGTCCCAGACTGGAGCATCACATCTCCCTACTGGGCTGCGACTCAAAAGCCCGCTCCAGGGAGGTACAAACCGTTTGCAGGTTTTGCAAGTGGGCCCACTCAGTATGTATGGGGCTGGAAGATGCTGCATCCTCATCTTATCGATACATGGACGACTTCGAGATATACGTCTGCCAATACCCAGCCGTCTAGACAGCTTCACGTCCAAGCTGTTAGCCTAAGTAAAATTGAGAAACTAGGCGATGTTTGTGACATTGGGAAGAATCGCTTCCCCGTGGTACAGTGGGAAAAGCTAGTACCAGACGAAGCGTATCTCAAACAGAGCGAAATACCGGATGATTTAGCTGGAGAGGATTTTCACCGGTGGCATAACGGCCCCTTGTCTCTATCAAAATTTCTGAGAACTCTGACATTCGACGACGTTGTTTACCCCGAGGTCGCCAAAGCCGCTATCAGTCATATCAAACGGTATAACGGAGATGTTCTCAACGCTGATGAAGAAGGATGGAACTGTTTTGGAGAACTGAGTGAGAAAGATAAAGAAAGGATACCACTTATGGAGATATTCGAGGGAACGGCCAGTTTTGAGAAACAAGCTATGAGGATCTTGAAGCGTTGCGATGGGAAGAGACTGTGCATACTAACCAATGGACGCATTGGTCTTGCGAACGATAGGGCTCAAGTGGGCGACGAAATTTTCGTAGTCGAAGGCGCTAGTGTACCTTATATATTCAGAAAGGTTTCTGCTGGTGGAACGGGAGATGGTGCTTCAGAGCAAGTATTTAACTTGGTGGGGAGCGCCTTTGTACTCGGTGTTATGAACGGCGAGATTTGGGACCTTGTAGAAAGAGGCGAGGCGCAAAGAGAAAAGATTACTATCAGATGATTCAAAGAGATTATTTCTGATATTATGTTCAAGTAGTTGACTCTAGTCTAGAGGTGAAGACTTAAGAGTCAAATTTAGTAGTTTCTGAAAGGGTTCGGTGCGCCATGAACCAGTCCGTTCTTGTGTCTTTAAGCAACTAGATTAACCTCTTGACCATTCGAATCGAAGTGAGTATCATATTACCAAGGTCTATTCTCATATTTCTAAGATAAACTGTTCCTTTTGTCAATGTGCTGTGCTGTTTTCGGGTAAGCCATCACTACTTTCTAGTTTCTAGCAAGCCTACAGCAAGAACGGACGCTGAATTAAGACTGTAGTGAGTGCTGGGTTTTATGTAATATTTTGATTGGATCTCTACTGGGAGAGAGGCGCTGTCAGTTCCTGTGATCGAATCGTACGGCAAGATTTAGCATGTTCCATTAGTATATAAGATTTACTATTGTATTGTAATAGTGCGATCCCATTGTAGAAAGTCTGCTTTTCTGTCATTGACTCAATTAATACAGTCTTGTCGTTTATATAATCAGTACCTGCGCCGGGTTTGCATCAACAGCTAGGTGAAGAAGTTATCTCGTGGGCTTATGCGCCTGGAAAATAAACCCATCTCATTTTTGGCATTTATTAGTACTTGACATCTATCAGTGGATGCCGCGACATTGACTGGTTTGTTTTCTATACGTTACGCGGTCAAATAGGTGAAATATCCTGGTTGTGTAAGAAAAAGACGATGGCTCTGCAAAAGTGGTTTGTTAACATGTCAATTGGACTCATTGACCATGCCTGTCATCATCACAGTAGGCGCGATGTTTGCTGCTGATTTTCTTTGAGATTAGACATTCACCAAATAAATTGCTGTCAAAATTCCATATCTGTCCTCAACTTCATCAGCAACATCCCTCAACACTGCCGTTAGCATCTCTCAGCACATCGACACATTGACTCATACACATCAATCCTCACTTCAAGATAATCCTCAATTCAAGATGTGGCTTCGAGCCAATGCCGATACACCAAAGCTCATAGACGCTCTCCGCAAACTCGGCGTCGATAACTCTACCTCGGATAGCGCTTCTGCCCGTACGATACACACTTTCGAAACGATATATTACTTCGCCAGAACGAGCCCGGAAAGCGACAGTCTTTCGGATGCTATGTCCATTACTTCGATGTGTACCTCTGTGACCCTTGACTACATTTATACCCTTGTAGGTTAATATCATCTAACAAATGGAAACTTGTTCTGATATCAAGTTGTAGCAGAAGTTGATAGAGCCCGTGATCTTTCTGATGGCGTAGTGTCAGGAGCCCAGGCTATTACGGAAAACCCCGCCTTTGAAGGGGATCTCCATGAATGGAAAGAAATCTATGCTAACAGCTGATTGTAAGAGAATTTAATGAAGTCCTCCGCCAAATGGCGAACGGACCAGATTTCTTGCTTCTCAGCTTCCTTTTCCATGCCACGCTTCTTTTGCGCGAGCTTCACACTAAGGGGCTTGTCATTATTGCCCGATTGAGCGATTTAGCGATTTAGGGACCAACAGGGATTAAACAAGTTTCCTATCCCTTAGTTATCCAAGCTCCATAACGAGCTTCCCGTTAAGGCAATTCATTTAACCCTCCGAGGAGGATAAGCCTTCCTATTCTAGTCATTTTATGGGTCCCCTAGAGATTAGTTCGCTCCCTAGCTCCTTCTCAGTATAAGCTTTAACTAGCAAGCATTACTTCGTATTTAGACTTTAGATATTACCTCAGAGGCTACTATGCATCTCTGGTGTTGCCGATGTAATGCTTTAGTTTTTTAAGCTTTCGGAATCTGGTAAGGGGAACAATCAGGGCGCGTACAGAGAAAATCACTTAAGATAAAGGTTTATATAAATGATCCATTTTCCATCTTAATGGTGGTTTAATCTCGAAACCACAACAGTCTATAGGATAAACACACTGAGTGTCACTATTACTTTCCCCCATTTCATCTAAGTCCAGACACAATGCTTGCTCCTCTTTTGCTGTTGAATCTTCTACTTCCGAGCACGCTTGCTGCTGCTCCGCACCTGAAAGCGAGAGACTGCCAAGTCAACGAAATTCCAGCCAGTCTAAGTGGCGCTTACATCGACCGGAACAATAAGAACAACGTATCCTTCCGGCTGTATTCTGGAGACCTTGAGACTCGATGTCCCCCACTCAATAAAGACCCTCAGAAGGGCACAGCTAAAGCTATGAATTCGAAAACCGTCTACGAGTGGGCAGACCCCAGTGTCACATTCAGTTTCAATGGCGGCAACGGCCAGCTCAGAATCTGGATCAGCAACGACCAAGGCTCTTTTGGGGGTTCTGTCACTATCACGAATCCCTCCTCGGAAGTCATTTCAACTACTCTCAAATGCCAGGATAATTAAAAGACCGGGTAAATGGGAACCTGTCCTTGGCGGATTTATCACAATTCATCAGAAGGACAAAGAACAGGTGTTGAAGGAGCAGAAGACTTGGCGACAATTAGTGATAGATACAATATAAGAATTGAGAACTGAGGTTTTATTTCTAAGGAACTATCTTTAACGCAGGGCAGAGGATAAGCATACAAATAGTAAATTTCGGTAGCTATATGACAATAATATATAAGAGAACGTTACTTAAGCGGTTCTTGGATCACTGTGCCATAAAGTAGCTCCAGAGACAGAAGCACCATCTTCACTTAACGAAGCAAAGAACCTAGTCGGTTGTAGGATCCATGACTTTACCTAAGACGCCAGAGAGCATTATCCATGGGGTAGGACATACTGACTCTTTGCCATTCTAACCGAAAGATTTGGAAGCCAGGAGACAGCACATTATTGGGATATCGGCTGTTCATGCCATCTTTAATGGCCTGAAGCCAATATTGGAAAGATAAAAGGCAGAAATGGACGTCAATTTACCGCTAAGCAGCTTCTATAGCTTCTTTACCGGGATGCCGTCCGCGATACGGACAGATAACGGGACTGTTGCCGAGGCAGGAAGCGATAGCAAGCAAGCGTCCACGGCGGATCTGGCAATCTGGTCACTGTCAGCGACGAGTAGCCAGGTACATGTTGGGACCATTGCAGCCGTTGACATCATAGGTATTGGGCTTAAACGGTGGAAGAAACCAACAGATGGTGAGACTTTTGCCAAAGCAGGAAATTCGTAAATGCATCCACGGCAGAGCTGGCGATCTGATCGCTGCCAGTGATAAGTAATTAGACACAAGAAACCATTAATTCGCTGGCATCTTAGGCACTAATATAAAGAGAAGGTTCAACTCACCACACGAATCAAGGTTGGATACAGTTAGGGGCAATAAGTATAGAAATGGGGCGTATATCATTTTTCTGCTGCTAACCAAACTTGGCAGCTTAGATGCATACACTTTTCTCGTACATAACTAACTCTTATTCTAATTGACTAGATAGGTTCTGACTGGGATTAGAAATGAAGATACCCCTTTTCGGGTTAGGAGGTGTGTGTAAGTATATTAAAACGTATTCATACTTGTGGCATCCCGCTGTACACCGTTGCTTGTGTTAATAGTGATGCGACCAGGCAAGCTTGATATGTCTCATTGAGGCGTCAGAAGTCTTAGGTATCAATCACTGATGACGGGCGTAGGGAAGTATGCCGAAGGGCGACGTTGTTACTGCCTGTGAGAGCAGACAAGCATTTCGAGAAAGGAGTCTCACCCTGCAAGTACCTGTCGTTATTTTGCAGCAGATTAAAGACCTCGTTATCTCTATTTCCCTTGTCAAACAAATGCCCACAAGTGATAAAGAAGAAAATCGGAGGCGTTGGGGCTTTTGACAAGAGTAAAACGTGCTGTTTACATTGGTATCCTTAGGTCCACAATAGTCTAGGTGTCCGTGGGCAGCACTGATGTCATAAAAGACGCCTTTAACAACGCCGTTGACCAAGATGGCTAGAGTGTGTTATAAAGTCCTAGGTACGGTGAACGCCTTATGTGTCCCCGTAGTTGGACAAGTAGGGCTACCGACATTGGCCCTGGTGAGTGGCTCGAATCATTAAAACCTGGGCCGGGGAATCCTTCTCTACGTAGACATGCTAGAGAACTCTCTTAACTTCAAATTAGAGCAGGAGTTACTAGACAATTTTGGCACTGGGGAATAACGTTATGCCTGTACGCAATAAGCTAAAAGGAGTCTGAGTAGTGGCATGATTGGGAGTATCTTATACAAATAGCTGGGTTAGTGCTTGGTTAAATTGGTGGATGATATTATGGTAAATAGCCGCTTCTGCCGCGGGCGCTGATGTCGTCGGCGACTCGACCTCTGACGAACCCGAGAGCTCGGCCTTTGAACCTCTCTTCGCTAACAGGGGCGGCAGATGTACAGATAGCCTTCTCATGTATAACAAGGTACTAAGTGCGGTTAGCCCAAAGCTCTACGCAGTCGGGCCGGCAGTGAAACAGCCGTGACAGGGTTCCGGCCTCTTGGAGCGGATATCGGATAGCTCGTTACATTTGGTGGCTGACATGCCATAATAGAGCATTTTCTGGGACTATGATCATTATCTAGGCACAATTTGCCAGCTTAAATGTTAGTTTACTCCTGGAATAGAGAACTATTACCTTTAACTAGTCTCTTTATAGTAGGGACCTTCTCTGGATCTATAGCATAGATAAAGGAGTGACTAAGAATAGCAATATTTATATACAATTTTTCTGCTACAAATAGTAAGTTACTGATAGTATTCTGTTATCACGATGTGCGGAAATAGCCTCCTGGGAGAAGTGAGTTACTTATTGCGAAGTCGGTGGCATCGAATATAAAGGAAACGAGCTGCAAGACCTTTATCTGCGCAACGGCACTGCTACAGTAAGGCCGGTGTTTGATAGCGGCGCCTTCGTGGTGGCTACAGGGGACAATAAAAAGCGACACCTCAATGGGTTGAACACCAGCGAATTTTGGTTTAGTTGGGTTTAATTCCGCCCCCTCCTGAGGGGTGGCCAGCTGCGCGAGAGGTCAGGATGACGTACGCGTTGTCAGAGCGTAGAACACCCGGGAATGGACTAGTGAAGTCTAGTAACATGATGATCGCGACCTCTTGGCTGACCACAATGGCAGCGATTGTACGTTGGGGAGCCAAGACCCACAGATATCGTGATCTATCTCATGATATAACTTATACGCTCCATAGGCGCTATTGGGTTAGACGAATATAGGAGGCGCCTGTCTTGAGGATGGTCTAGGACTTGAGCTGGTCTGTGTGCTCTATAGGGACGGAGATGAAGAGACCATCGGCCTCTGAGGGAGTGGCTTCTATGGTATTTGGAGCCTGAGGGCAAATCTGGGAATTATCGCTGGCTTGTTATTCGGTAAATCATGAGGTCCACTGTTGAATGAAGAAATCAATCCTCCATCGAACTGAAACACGACGAGAATGGTGGAAACTGTCTGGTATCAGCATCTACTGCCTTGAAACACGTCCTGGATATATATGGATTTGTAGAATCAGCCTCGCGAGTGCTGTGAAACATGAGTGGCAGGTCGTGCTTCTTGGAAGTACCATGAGGCATTTCCTATTCATGCCGAAACCGGACATCCCAATCGGTGGACTCATATCTTACATAACGTCGCGCCTACCGAATGCCTGAACTGGATCAAATTCATCACCTATGACTGACAGTAGCTCATGTCGTTGTATCGGAATGCACGATTGGATTTTGATATTGCTAACACTTTGAGCGATACAGGAACTGCGATCCCAGAAAATCAGTCTTCAAGGTACGAAGAGTCTTGGGCGCGGTTCATGAGCTTTGGACTGTGACTAAGATATTGTTACATGAGAGCTCCTTGGTGACTTATTTCACCTCTGGGCCAGTCTATGTCTCTCGGTTCCTGGGGCATGATGATGGATTCCCATTGGCAACCTTCGACATCCTGCGGGTCTCGGATGAGACACGTAAATTACAACATAGCAATACTCTGATCACACACCATAATAGGCCCAAGTACTAATATTAAAGTAAATACTGTACTCTCTGTAACGAACGGATGTTCCATAGGGCGTCAGGTCTATCTCGAATCCCGTGTGCTCAAGATCGACTACCTTGTAGCCTGCGCCTTAGGCTCCGTCAACGGCTCCCTGGATAGCCTTTGCCGTAAGCGCAGCCTTATCGCCTATAATAGGCTAGCGATAGGTGGGCTTGACGTGTGTTCCCCCTAGCTTCGTAACGAGATGTTGGGTAAACCCAGCGAGGGTTGATGATAGAAATCGTAGGTGATCTAACCGTGTCCTGATAATGGCATTATCACCATCTCTGAGGGACTTTGTGACAAGAGTAGGGGGTGTCTCTGAAAATAGCTAGTCGATCTTGGTCTTCAGTAAAAAGGTTGGCTGGGGAAGCAACAATATACGACTCCTAAAGGTGCGTCTTCCATTAAGGTCCTTTTAAACTAGTGATTGACTGGTGACTCGGTAGTGTAGCTTACCGCCTTGGTCTTGACTTGAGACTGAATCCGCTGTTCAACGCCCAGTGCTTTCAAGATACACGTACATACTCGAGCTCCCACTCCATAAACAAAGGGAACCATGGCCGGGTGCAATTCCAGCGGTCGCGCCAAATCTTGCCTTCCTCGAACTGTTCATTGAAATCATGATATAGTTCAGCTCTCCCAATGTCAGGACGCACTGCGATGGAGTCGGTCATCGTCGCTCAGTGGCTCAAAGCTCGCTGACCGTTTCAAGTTTGACACAACTTTCTCCAAGCCTTCATCGAGAACGAGCTCCAGTGGCTGAGGGCTCACGCTCTCTCGATTCTTCTCGCCCACTATAATCTGACTGCGAAACCTAGCCTTGAGAACCTCAGCGTAATCCGAGGGCCAACCGGACGTAGTGCCTTCGACAAGGACGGTTGGGTCTCCAACTTGATGAAATAGCGACATCACAACAACTTGCGCTTCTTTCTCCTCCTCCGCTGTAAAGTCTGCCGCCATGGGCTCGAGCTGCTCACGAAGACGATCGAGCTCTGGCAGTGTTTCCGCCAGACCCTTCACTAGGTCGGTTCCCTATATTAACCTATAACGCGTATATTTATGCTCGGCTAGATGCGCTGAGTACAGTACCTCAATGTCGTTGAGGAACTTCCACCAGGCCGATAAGAGGTCCCGCTGTTTCTTGGCACCTTGGGGAGAATTTCCTCAATCTCACGCAAGGGCAGTTTGTTGTCTTTATCGGAGTCAGTGACCTGCACACCAATCCCAGCTTCGGCTTATGGAGATGGGGTGATGGGCTCGTCGACATGGCCTGAGATGTAAGCCAGGATTGCGTCTATGGGAGTAGTTGCCACCCCGATTGGAGGAGCCTCCATAGAGTGCTGGCACGCCATATCTGCAGGTACTGTCTGAAGCCTTTTCTTGAAGTCACAAATCACATCGTACATAGTCACATGGCAGAGACTTCGCGTGGCGGTCTTCTATGCTTTTCACCTAGCCACCTGGCCTTTATCCTTGTTTTCGTCGTCGCCTTTGCTCACAATACCTCCCTTAATTGTCATGTTGAGTTCACGCAATCGAATCTCTCGCGTACAAGTACCCCGCCGGTAAAATGAAACAGGTCCTTGGGAGTATCATTCTGCCTTATGACGATATGGTAGCTGGCAGTGGCATACTCCATATTTGGTCTTTGCCATGCGTATCATAGTACTAGAACTGATAAACCATGCTGAAGACATTGTCATTGTGCCTAGCTAAGCCGCTGAGATAATGATGAAATCGACGAGAGAAAAGCATACAGCTAACAATCTGCAAACAGCTGGTTTGAGCTGTTAAAGAGATTGACAGGCACCCGTGCCTGAGAGGGATCCTCCGTCCAAGTTTCTGCATCTTCCTTGAGTCCGATGAAGACTTCAGCCTGCTCATCGATGTTGACTTCTGCATTTCCCTCTGCATCAGTCGTGGGGGTAATGTAGGGCGAGACACCAACCTGAAGATCAAAATTCTCTCCAAGGCCGTTGATATTGCGGAGCTGGTCATTTCAAACAATGCAGGCCTTGGACTCTGAGAGAACGCTGCTCCCTGATGGCTTAGGCCAGGCACTGTCGAGATCCAGTCGACGCACGACTAAGCAGCGCACGGGAACGTCAAAGAAGGTCGCCGCCGTGGGATTTTCTGCGGGGTTCGCCGTGGTCCTGGTCTCCGTGGTTGCTGTAGCTGTCCGAAAGACGCGGGGGATCATCTAGTGAAAATATACACCTTGACGACTTTTGTACGGCTCACGTTCGCCGAGGCCTGTGAATCGAGAGTTTGCAGTGGCTGGTGTACACGAAAATAGAGCGCAGCCCTATTCTGACTGCGAGGTATAACCTCAACTGAAGGACCTTATCACCACTTTCCAGCAACACGTTAAGGCGGGGGTTGCTTGGTATGATCGCCCCGGGATCGTCGTATTTGAGTACTAAGGTCGCGGCCTTGCCCTCTTCGGATGTTTCACTAAAGGGAACTACTCGGAGGACAATCTGTCAGTGTTACCTTCTGCCCAGCAACTGTATTAAGGACTTATGAAGACACAGATTGTGGCTGAGAGCTTTAATCAGCGGACAGAACCTAGAAAATACAAATCAAATCGGTGATTCTCTGTTTTGTCAGGCTTCCAACGCAGAGATACTACTTCGACCTTTCCTCGTATTGCTGATAAGCCAGCAAGGCCGTCGCCGACCCCGATAATGTTTCAAGATGGGATTTTCTGGTAGCTGATCCTCAAGGCCGAACACGATAATGGTAGGTAATTCGTTCTGTCATGAAGGTATTAGAAATCGTCCTTGGACGGCGTCCCACGTTATATTTCCCCAATTTGAATCTGGAACCCAAGCAACACACCCATCTTCCATAGAATCGACGAAGTCAACCAAGTTTCGGGTTTCTACTATCAACGCCCTCTTTCATTTGAGTCAAATGTGGTTATAGAAAAGGCCTTTCTCCTGGAACAGAAAAAGCATCTGTCAAAAGATGGATATGTCTCCAAGCACTTTGTCAACGGCCCACCATGCGGCCAAGTCATCTTCAGTTAAGCATTCGACTTTCCCTTCGAACCTATCAACTCTCACTGTGGCTTTGAAAGGACTGTAAGAGCGTCTGTTGCAGGATGGGGAGTATGTCAATGATCCTCCTGCCTTCCAGCTCACTGAATCCAAGCTCCCGATTGATAGTTGCCTGCAATTGGCTTTGAACCTCCGAAGGGATACCTCCGTCTATGAACTTGCTGTAATCGGCAATAGTTTCCGAGGAGCCGATGGCTGGGTAAACTCCATGGCTGTAATCATTGTCTTCATGTAGTCATGTTAGATGCTAGCGTCATAACACGTTGTTTTGTTACTCACACGGGGAAATTGTCTGTGTATCAGCGTCTGGGAAGATGATCTTGTACATCTCATGCCATCGTTGGGTATCGCGATCACCCTCATTTGAGTCTGTCTCCGTTCTGGTTCGCTTCCTTGAGCGAAGGCGACGTTCCTGTTCAGCGTTTATACCCTCAACCTCTGTGTATTCGCGCAATCTGCAGGGCTCAACAGCGCGGGAGTGATCTTCCAGACCAGTACTGTGTTCAAAGGTCAATAGGCAGCGAGAGCATCTGTATCGCGGTGTACAGTGTTTCCGAAATATATGCTCCCTTGGATAATTCTTAGCATCGTATCCAGCATAAGTTTGGCAAAGAAGGATACTAACTTCAATCTGTGAAACTGGACCCAGCCCCTGGAACATGTCTGCCCATACTTGTTTGGGTCACGTTTAAAAAAGGGACAAGCTAAAGGAGCGTTGTGATCTTTTGTATCGCCACTTGCCGTGTCCTGGGTCTTCTGTGTTACAGTCACGAGTCGATGGCTTCGATCACTGGAAGAAGTTGATGCTAAGCCATGAGAAGTTTCACTCAAGGACGTCGGCCTAGATCCATACTGAAACAGTGATAACGAATCGCGACTTCCATCAGTGGTGTCCCTCTGGCCTAGATGATGAGTTTTGGCCTTTGTCTTTGAGCGAAAAGAAGTTTCATCCCAGAACGCATGAGTGGGTCGTACAGGCGACTTGAACTTGATACCGGTTTCTGAGCCAGCGACAGTGCTTGATCGACTCTTGTTCTCGCGGCTTGTTGGGTTCGTAATTTTCGATCCATGAAACATCGTATCGGTACGGAGTCTCAAAGGATTTTCCCCATATAGGTATGTTGCATCTGACCCGGAGCGGTTATAGAACCGAACCAGACTTTTCTTAACCTCGGCTGCAGTCGCTCTGCGGACCGGAACTTCACCATCGGTTTCGACAACCAGCATGCTGTTTTCAATGAGGTCAAGAAAATCGTGAAAAAACGGCGAACAAGCCCAGTGTTGATGAAGTGATGCCACCCACTGCCAGATGTCAGGACAGAAGGGAAATCGTTAACAGTTTCAGGCCAATACTCACATGGACTACCTCAGGCTTAACCTTGCTGCATATGTTGCCCGTTTCTGGCGCCCCAGTTAGCTCAAAGTAAGCATCGTCGGCCTCGAGGTTGTTTCGCTTGTATTCTCTCAAAGCGGAAAACTCCATGACGCCCTCCCAACCCATGAAATACCATGTGAGGAACTCTAGATAAACACATCCCAAAGCCCATACATCGTAAGACCGCGATAAGAGTCCATCAGGCATGTCGAATTCTGGAGCGCGATAGGTTGGAGAATTTCCCATGCCAACAGGTGAAATATTAGACCGCGATCTTCTGTTATGGAAGCGCGTAAGTCCAAAATCAGCAATCTCCAAGACCCCGATGTCAGTATTAGGCCCGTTCCGGAACCAGAGGATGTTCTCTGGCTTGATATCTCCATGTCTGCCATAAGACTGTGACGACTGCGCTTGCCTGTGGCTCGGCTGCAAGGCAGATTCGTAGGTATAGTCGTCGCTCTGGTCAGGCGGAGGCTCATGGATGATGCTCAACCCTTCAGCCATGCCTTTGCACTGTTTTGCTACCCAGAGCCCGTAACGGCGATCTATAGATGGGTTCGGGAACATGGCCCAGTATCGTCGCAGGTTTGCATTCGCCCACGGAAACAGAAGATGATAGCTGTTTTTGTATTCGAATGTAGCAAGAAGCGGAACAATATGCTTCTGGCCACTTAATCGCTTGAGGGCATCGACCTCTCTTGAGAACATCTCACGGCTGCGAGAGTGGAGGCGCTTAACCGCAAAGGCAGAGTCGGAGTCATGAGCTTCCTGCAGAACACTGGTTAGCAAATCTGGGCCAATGTCATCAAAGTCTTATACGTACGGCAATATGATGGAAGTTGTGGTGGGCTGGGTGGATCTTGACCTTGAAGATGGATCCGTGGCCCCCTTGAAAGTCCTCATCATCCTCCATGTCGACGTCACGAGAAGAATCCTCAATGAAAGGGAGGATGGTTTGGTCTGCAAGGAAATAGGTCCGGACAGCCCGTTTGTTTTCCCACGAAAAGAAAGGCGACATCATCATCCACTGGCACCCTTCAAACGAGTCAATCAAGAAGGGCGACCACTTATCGAGACCTTCCAAAGGTCTATTTGGCTGGAACTTTCGTCTTAGTTCATATCGACCCTTGTGTTCCCCCTGAACCTTGACAAGAGGCAGGTCAAGATCCGTGATGTTATTCTCCATGAAAGCAAAGACCTCTTGGGGTTGCTGGATCATCGTTAATATCGCGAAGATGCGTCGAAATGATGGTTCCCTGTGATTTCGCTGAGATCGTGGGCAGATCGTCTTTGCATGAAATTGTGCATCATCATGCGATAAATGCGGCATGCATTCTCTGAGTGCGACAGAGACAGAGTCTTCAATGACTATGTCATTCAATCTGTCTAGAGGAAGAAAGCCTTTAGACTCTTGGTGGGCATGCTGGCATATGGCGCCTCTTAACTGCTGTTCCAGTGACTCGGTTTCTGGTAGTATCAACAAAGGTCCCGATAGTTCCGTAGGGAAGTAAGAACTGTTGACAGCTTGTAGCTGTACAGTGTCATCTATGGTTGAGTCTAGAGACCATATTGGGTCCTCGATGTCCAGCTCATGACTGACGGACTCATCCAGTAAGCCTGCTGACCCCAAATACGAAGTCTCACCAAGGGGTAAGGGAGTATTCGGTCGGCTGGGTAAGATGAAATTGAAAGAGGGGATGGCCAGAGAATTGCTACCAATACTCTCGTCTTCAAGACCAGACGGTAGGAGACTCAATGGAGGTTCCATTCTGTACTGAATCGTGGTGCGACAGACAGAAGAACAAAGTGGTGTATGGACAGCACTGCCTCCAGCTCTACCTCCAGCTTTATGCCTGATAATGTCAGTTAATTCGGCCACGCGTATTACAAACAGATTTATGCGCAACTGCGTAATACGCAAGCCACTATCTACCCCAAACAACCTGGCCCAAAAAAAGGCAACTGGTTCGCCAGATAGGCCGCACAATATAGCATCTTCTTACCCCGCTTTGCGGCCTATAGCCCGGGAGAGAATTATTACCCTGGGATATGCCATCCAACGCATATGCGTGGGGGCTTTTCGAGCGATACTTTTCTATCCTGGACTCCTTTGTCAAGAAGCCGATCGCATCGCTTCACTTGTACACCCGGAAGTATCTCTACGACTGCTTGTTGAAGCAAGCCCTAATTAAGGGAAGAGGTGGTGTTCTCGAAGCATGACTATTGGTTGCGCGGCCGCATCGGGTATGGATGAAAAGGGACTTAGCTGCATATTTTCAACCCCCATGGAACAGGAATAACAGGTTGAGGCGACACAGCCCTCTGAGTCATCCCTGAAGTGTGATTTGTGAGACACGGAAGACTATCCAGGTCAATTCTTTGCACCTAAAGCGGCTACCCCGGGCAAAGATTGATCTTTTCATCTAACATGCAGCATTTCAATTGTACATTAGCCGTACACACAGCTTCAAGCAGCGAATTAGATGATTCAGTAGCCTACATGCTTACACGTCGCTATAAGCTCAAAGGATAGCAAACTGCACTACACCGTTACATAACAGATCACAGGGACCGGGCAAGAGGTAACATAAATATGAATCGCGTAAGTGCTTTTATCACCGACCTCAAAAGCCGGGCCCTGATTTTAATGACATCAACCAACAGGTGTTTTGTCTTCCCGCCATTCGCGAATCTCAATACCTTTGAGTGCGGTGGTTACTTTATTAGACGTGTACCATGTGATTCGAGATCGGTGTTGGAGATATTGTGACTGGCAAAGGCGTTTGGCAAGTCACCGCTCTCCTCCATGAGGAGGCAGTCAATGAGTTTGACCGTTTCAATAGAGTATTACCACGATTTCACGAAGCTGAGCAGATTTGTTGCATCTTACTCCTACGACCCACAACATGAGAATCTGTTTTGTCGAGAATCAAGGGATATCAACTGACTGTTGAGTGCTTTTCGTGGACAAGTCACCTAACACAGCCCTTCTTCGGCTGATAACGCGAAATGAATATACTAAGCTGTCTTTATAAAATCAGGCGGCCTTTCCACTGAAAAGAGTCGAGGAAATTTGATCAACGCTTCGACCTTATAGGTGCCTCGTGCCTCTGGATCGTTATTGTGTTGCACCTCAGGGAATAACTCTAGCCTTAGGTAGCCGTGGACTAAAGTGAGTTACATTTCCTGCCAGCGAGCTGAATCACTAATGACTTGATACCGTGCACACCAATTTCGGGATTGTCAGAGGGCTAGTTCAAACCGCTGAAACGTAACCCCTTAATGCCAACTCTTGATTTTGCTGTGTCTGTTCGTTAGCCCACTTGGGGAACTGTGCGTTTGCGTCGGGTTTGAGCAACCGGATATCTCTGAAACAGCTCAGGGATTTCCTGATCCATTTATCGAGTCCTGCTGATGTTTTAAACCCCAAGCTTGGTGAGTTCATATGTCATAAATCTTAGGCAATATTGGTGCCTGATCGAGGGAAACAACAAATACAACCTATCTCATTTCTGAACTAACGACCAGGATTACAGAATGAGACTTACAAAAGTGATGTGAGTAATTGCCGTCAAATTACGGAGTACCATACAATCGTGTCCGGGTTCCGGTCATTCGCACAGTGATTTCCGAAGTGCGGAGTACCCAATAGGCACTTCCGAGGCGCGGTATGCCCATTAGCCATTTCCGGGGTTGGCAGTACAAACCTCTTATCTCCGGATCATGGCAAACAAACTGGTCACTACCGAAGGCCGGAGTACCATTCATTGTATTTCCGGCTCTTGCTACTCTAGAGACTGAACTAAACGTTTATCATGTTGCTAATCCTGTTATTCTGGATAAATGAACTCCATAATGAGGAATCGAGACGAGCAATCCGGCCTGATGTTGGGCGATGTAGTGGCTGTTGAATCGAGGGGATAGTGTGCTTGAGAAGAAGTGAACTAATTTGCTAACGAAGGTTTTGAGAGGAACGTCTAGACACCAGTAGCTACGTCGTGAATCTACCCGACTTCAAGTGCCAGATATCAACCCGGCCCGGATGCAGGCCTTTTGCCTTTAACAAGAAGCTGCCCCATTGAACACTATCCAAATCGTATTTACAATGGTCCGGCCAGGACATTTTTGGGCCACGGATAGGTATACTTGTTTGCCGTGTAGGTCCTTACCATCAATTGCAGACCGGATACAACTTTACATACTTATCCGAGGCACGAAATCTGTCATCACGGAATTCCAAATTCCCCGCTCACTCAGGTAACGATATCAAAGCATCTCGTCCAGTGCTTCAGTGCTGCCATTTAATTTTATGCCGTGTAACCGGCGAGCATGGGTGTCCCTCGATGAATTACAGCTGATTGACTTCTCAATGACCTGACTTGGAACCAACTGCCCTGAACCAATGTCTCCTGCGATGTGATGGGAAAAGCCTTTGTGAGCTGATGACAGAGCAGGCCAAGATCAAACGTAGATAAATGGTTCTCTTCTAAGTGGACTGCGAGGCCATCTTGGCTGAACACGGCATTGTCAGCGCGCATGTCGCGCGACACTCAATAACCTTCGGCGTCAAATCAGGCAAAAGACATACCCGCCATGTGTTTTGACAAGTCAACTGAGCAACAGTGTCCCTTCCAGATTATCCTTGAAGCGGATACAGCATTCCTCCACTATCCAGGAGATCGAGAGACTTTAATGACTGCGAAGAACTATAGTAAAGTAAGCATAAGAAAGGTTCTAATGAAGCTAATTTCTATCTAAACATGGCTTTTACATATATCCCAACTCCTCCTCCCTTCAGCTAAATGCCATTCCGTAAGTGATTTCAGCAGTTTGGGATCAATATCTCGGTTCGCTTTCATGAAGATGGTCTCATAAGGATGGATGTTGGAGCCGAAGTAGCGGCCATCAAACAGCAAGTCGCCCACTCCATCCGCATGGCAATCATATCGGAACCGTTCCGACTTATGGTATGCCTCCATCATGACGTCCACCTCGTATCCAGCTTCGATAATCATTTCTGCCGTCCCAACCTCGGCATGAACTGCTGAGCTCCATCCGTCATAGCACGAATGGAAGGCCACCGGGGCCCCAGCCGCCCCAAAACTGCCGACAGGGGATAAGGTGCTCGAATGGGGGAACAGGAGAAGCTCCATACCCACCGAGTCCGTTGCCCAGATCATGCTCTGAATATGGAAGCGAGGCATACAATTTGCCGACATACCCACCAGCTTAACCTTGTCGTTGACCCTGTCTAGGTAGAGGTCGGACCAACACGCACCTTTGCCTTGAGCCCAATATGGGAGGAACGGTCCACGAATACTTGCATTCATGGTAATGAAGCGACGATAGTGTGTCCAGAGACCATCTTCTCTTAAGACTTCGCCGTGGGCGCCTAGATCAAAGCATGTATTGTTTCGATGTACGATGCGGATGTTGGGCGCGTCTGGGATGAGCGAATCGGCGTTGGTCTCTCCGTTGAAGATGAAGACGAAGTCGGCAGCACTGTGAAGACCTACGACGACAAAATACTCGAGATTGGCGCGGGCGGCATCGGACTCGGCGTAGGCATAGAGTATTAGAGGTCGGTCGTAGTCAGGTACCTCATCAGCTTGTATGATTGGCTTCGAGCATATCGTATTAAAAGTAGCCTGTGGTTGAACCTTAGCGAGTGAAAAATGACTTTGTCAGGTGCAGTGTTGAGTCCATCATCGAGCGACCTCGCAAGAAGCCTCGAGATCTTATTGACGCACCCCGATGCTATCACGGTTGGTGTTCAAGACGAAAGCAAGAAGCCAAATAGATATAAGAACAAAGGACGCTAATAACAGGGGTTGCCTCGTCGGCATCGTTAGGCGAAGGGATTGCCTCGTTGGCGACCCTAGGCGGAAACACATCTAGAGCGGCTATTATATCAACTGACAGACAAGCTTGGCTGCGTAATGTGAGGGCATGGGCAGAAACAGGAAACGACGGAGCTTTACAGAGCTATTAAACACCTTGGGTTACAGCTACGGAGAACGCTTTGTCACAGTGAGCGTCGTTTATTAGAGCCTGAGTGGATTCCCGGTTAAATCATCTGGCAGCAAACTTGGTTACAGTTGTGTACATAGCTCATTCAAAACATAAATTTATGGCCTTTTGCACCCAGCAGATTTCCGTACGTAGCTGCCATTTGGTGTCAAACATCTACTAAACTCGGATGAAGCTTAGTGAGGGCTTTAAAATCCTCAAGGGCTGTGGCAATCCAAGGGATAACCTAGTGTCGCAACCTTGCCTCTTTAGGTATCCTAAGCAGTCCTACTAGCTTGACATGTAAAGATTAATCGTATGATTTAAAGTTTAGGCCTACAGTAGGCAAGGGTTGTTCAAGGGAGGTTGGGGGACATTGTGAATGGCTTACGATTGGCTACGTCCCAAAAGTAGTCTCTTGAATTTTGCTAAAGACTTATTTAAGAACAGATAGCTGGAAAAGAGATTAATTAATGCCTAAAGCTTATAACGCCTCCACAAGACATATCAAGCTAATATACTAAAAAATCCTATTTAACTTTAGCTTTTAAAAGGCAATATATATATAGCCTTAATAAAAATAAGCCTTTTAATAAAAAATAAAATAATATACTTTTATAATAACTTAATTAGTAACCTTATTAGTAATAACTAGGGTATAAAAAGCCTACCTAATTCCTTATTACTAAAAGTAAAAAGAATTCTTATATAAAAAAAACTA
>JAAOAG010000548.1:0-19901 GCA_013186755.1 Fusarium begoniae
ATATTATACTAAATAACTAACTAATTACTATAATTAAAGGCTAATAAGAAAAAAACCTAAATTATAACTTTTTAGCTAGCCTTAGAGGTATATAAGATAGTACTTCTAATCCGTTAGCTAAGAAAGGTTAGCTTAATACTATAAATACCCTAGATCTTTAAGATAGTAACTCTAATAAGAGAAATCTAAGAAAGACTTCCTATAGGTACGGCATATAGCTATTAGAATTATTAAGAAATACTAATACATAAGAAAAGCTTAACTTAAAGAAAGTTTTATAATAATATATATATCAGTATAATTAGAGAAGAAAGTTAGAAAGAAGGTTTAGGGCAATTAGAAGGTAATAGCAGAGTTAAGTTTATAAGTTAATTATAAGGTTAGAAAATACACTTTAGGTTTAATACAATAGAGAAATCCTACGGACATAGTTTCCACAGTAATTAGTCTATTAACACTGCATGAATAGACCACAAGACATGAGTTATCGCCTAAACAGTTTATTTCAACCCCAGCAGCCTCTGAAAATCCTCAAGATGAGATTGTCATCGGTAGTAACTCAGATGCGGTTGAAAACCAATATGCCAGTATTGATCGCAAGTATTACTCTAAAGCCAGGCCACTTATCAGTATAGCACAGTATATATCGGTTCTGTCCGATGAGAGCTGCTGTAGATTTAGCTACATCGTTATACTCAAGAGTTATGGGGTCAACTTGGAGATCAGAGAGCTCGATGGAAAAGAGTGTCCTCTTGCAGTTTTAAACTAGCTACTGCTTCCATTTGTCGCTCTATAGAACTGTGTCTTGATCAGACTATTGCGTGCCGGTTTACTGCTCATCGCAGTGCACGTTGCCATTCGCAACAGAAGATGTGCCCCAGAATGCATTATTCCCACCATCCTGAACATTACAAGCCTCTTGCACTAGGCGGGTAGGAGGACAAGTCTTCCTAAACCTACGCACGAGGAAAGTGACCTCAACCCTCTTTCCCCAGGTGTAGGTAGCTGCTACTGCACCAACGGGATCCTGGGCCCTAATGACTGGATCACCACAGAGACAATATTCTCCTTCCTCATTTGTTTCTTCCTCGTAGTCGTCTATACGAGCAATAACATCATTCACATCCCGTTCTACGGGTGTCTCATCATCTGGGAGATCGGCGATCTCTGCATTTGTTCATACGTGTTTGCAAGTGACTGAGCGTTGCTTACAGCCTAATGCTGACCTGAAATCTAAGTTAGACAACAGCTGAATCAACAGAGGCTTTCAATTCTGCTATAACTTACCCTTTGGCCACCGCTGCTAAGTAGCCCAACACAACAAGTGCTAGCATGATGACTAACAGGATTAGTTGTAGTTTTACCAACTAAATACTCAACATATAAGTATAAAAGTAATTGATTAAGGCTAATGGAGGAAAATGAGAAAATTGTTAATGTCTTGTAGGTGTGTGTTCTCTTAAAGACGAAGGGAAATAACGCAGTCTTTATACTCTTCTTTATATATAATTGAAGTGTAAAGTCAGTCTGATGGTCACATAATCCAATAAGGGATGAAGGATCGGCAAGCATTAAAACGTCCGAGAGCCAGATGTCGTGTACGCACGCAACACACAATGGCAATGCGATGTAATACGAGAAATAGAGTTTATTATCCTTCCCTATACGGCTTGAGTATTGGGTACTTTGACTAGTGTAAACCAGATCCAAGAGTTCCTTGTCAATTTAATATCCAGTGTTCCGTACTGAGTTGATATACTGCCTGCCTTACGATTAGCTTATTCATAACAATAGTAACTTGCTTTCTACCTAATGAATAAAGACGCATTAGCGGTTTGCGGCGGTTGGCCTTACTTATGGCCTAGTAGCTGGCTTGCTATAAGGCTAAGCCTTTGGCTGCTCTTGCCAATGGCCATTTCGAATATTGGTGGGTATGCCACGTAGAGCAGTGGCAACCTCGGGGTTAAAAGTCCGTGCACATGGACCTTGGGATGATCAATCGCGTAGTTGTTGATCATTTCAGGTTGAGCTAATCGTGAGAAGATGGACGGACTCACCGGCAATGGCGGCCGCCTTTTGCACCGCGCTATGTGCAATAATCTAGTCCTTAACCAACTAAACTGCTGTGTCCGCATCTGGTTCAAACTGTCTATAAAGACCAGTCTGTGTAACGTTGGAGGCTAGCCTTTGGCTGTAGCAAATAGTTAGTCATTTGGTATAATGTCCAAGTTGTGAGCTAGATGTGTTATTTGCAGTTAAGGCTTGTTGCTAAGAGCTTAAATCAGCGGACAGACTTTAGTACATTGGAGGTTTTCCTTGCCTAACCTGCCAATTTGATTGTAGGGAATTGGAGCCTTTTGAGATTGTCAAGTGGCCCAGATAGATAAGAACCACCAGGAAGCTTGGGTCTCTGTTATCAAGTCCCTCGAGCTCGCAATCGTACATAAGCCAGGGCCCATATTATGTAGGGAATACCTCGTATATGCACGTCAGCCAATCTCCTTAAGTATAGGCCGTTCGTGATACATCCTCTGCTCTAGCCCAAGGCAGAAAGTCTTCGGTTAGTTCGGCACCGGCCCGATCCTTGCATCGATCGAAGGACGGGAGTTCCATCTCAATAGCATAGGTCCGCTACTATGACGCAAGTATCCAGTTATTAGATTTTCACCTCGCTATACCTTAACAGTCTAGCGTGCTCGGCGATCCTCTTAGTGTTGTATAAATTGTTTTGATTAGTTTCTCCGAAAAAAGAACAGCAGCCTACAACGTCACCAGGTGCCCTGATCGGGGTGGATCGACAGCCGGACTTCCGCTTGATGTTATTCTCTCGCGCTTAGCCTTGGTTGTTGTGAGGCGAATTATACGCCCTATGTACCTATATGTGCTTAAGAGATCCACGCAATTTAGGGCTTATGGTTCATATTTGTTTTTTGATCCTTCTTTCACTCTGACTCAGATCCTATCCTGTATCATACATCCAAGCTGGACCCTCTGGACACCGTTAATACACAAGTATTAGGTATATTCTTTTCTGTTGTTCAGACAAAGGTCTCTGAAACACCAAGATCAGGAGGCTGAGCTTTTAGCCTACCCCATGAAGGTATCCGAGCCCAGCTCAAGCGCTGAGAGTTTAGTTCTCTTAGCATCAAACTCAAATGATCTCAATTTCCCTGGAAATCCTCTTCAGGTAGTGGGCACACTGATGGATGCACACTTACGCTAAACAGTATGGGGGTCTGAGCGAATTATAACAAGACCTCATCTACTGATCTGTTTCTCACTCTACAAGACAGGGAAGTGAGTATCAGACTCTCGATAATACGATACAGAATCGCAAGAAAAGATACACGCAGAGAAGCCAGAATGGTCATCGAGAATGTTAAAAAAGAAAGAGCATGCGAAAAGTGATAAAAGAAAGCCTTCCTGGTACGTAACACGCCCTAGAGATAAGGCCTAGCGATCTCCAGCTATCTAACAGTATATGAATGCAAGACCTTGTCAGAGAAAAGCCACATGCTGACTTGATTTACCCTTTTTGTAATAAATGTCTGAGGGCAAACCAAATATGCAATTATATAATTACGGAAATGTTTATACCTACATCAAATCGTGCTAGAAGAATTGATAAAGCGGCATTACTTTGTAAGGATTAACTTAATAAAGACTATACTGATAAGAGATATAATTCTTTGTCTATCCTTTTCCGACGATCCGCTACTATATGGAAGGAACGCAAGATCTGGTCTTTGACTGGCCGAAAACCATGTCAAGATGAAGGATTCCTATTACCTTAGTCTATGACGAGTTTGCTGCCACAATTAGAGGCTCTTGGACGGGTCTGACGCCGCTCCTACTTGCTGACCGATATGTCGAATAGACTGGACTAGGCACCATTTCTAATTGTATTATTTCTTTGAACTGATTCGGCCCCAATAGATATGCTGATGAACATTTCCTATGCCTTGTTCTTAGTAAAGGTACTGGAGGCCGTACCCTGCAGCACATTAGCTACGTACCGTATCCTGTGGCCGGGCCCTGGCAGCGTGACCTCTACGGGTCGGAATGAACCCGAGAAGCACATTCACCAACCAATAACAGATTGCAGGTTATCTCCCCGATAATTGTAGGGTCGCCACACTTAACTCCCCGATCCGAGAATATCTCTGTCATAGTGAAACTCTCCCGAAGCTCCCAACTTGGTAATGATTTACTGTCCTTTTCAGATAAGTTGGTGAATATTAAAAGGAAAGACCTGGTATAAAGCCTCAGTACCTCATTTAAATACCTTCTCCAAACTCAGTCTTATCATACTTTACTAATCGTGCACAACAAGGCCTGCCACGACGAGTCAACCTCGATTCAATCATGTTGGTAGACTTTCACACCTCAACTTTCAAGACAGCTGTATTGGCACTATGTGCTCTATCTGTTCTCAAAGTAGCTGTTTCTCTTATACATAATTTCTTTTTCCATCCGCTATCGAAGTATCCCGGACCACCGCTCGCACGAGTCTCGAGATTATGGAGCCGAATCGGCAATTTCCAAGGACGCAAATCAGAACGAATCCATGAAGCACATAGTATGTACGGCTCTGTGGTTCGAGTTGGACCCAACGAACTTTCCTTTTCAACGCCCGCTGCCGTGCAGGCAATCTACACTTCTAATGACTTTACTAAAGAAGAGACATTTTATGTAAGTATTCACTCGTAAAGAAATATAGTATTTCATATCTAACTCGAGGTAGCGCGCAAAACGAATCTTCCATGAAAATCACTTGTTTAGTTTTAGGTGAGTCTTCCAGTGTCATCCGAGAATCCTGCCGTACCTGAACTAACTTAATACAGAGACGCTGAAGCCCATAGAATTCGTCGAAAGAACTTCTCCAGAGGTTTTTCTCAATCTTCAATGCTTGATTTCGAGCCCCATATTTCTTCAAAGATCAAGGCGCTATTGAACCAGTGGGCGAAGAGAGCTAACAATGGACCCATTGACGTGTACCCTTGGTGCCATTGGTTGGGATTCGACGTCATATGTAAGTGCAAGAGACAATGAAAGAAATTTCGTACACAGCAGGCTGACTGAAGCCAAGACCATCTCATGTTTGACGAAGACCCTGGATCTGTGCAGCGAGGCCAGCCGCACCAGGTCATGAGATACATCAAGGCTTGGAAACCCACGTATATATATGTAAATTATCTAATGGAGCATCTGGAGACTTAAACTAATGAGGTCATAGAAAGAATTCCTGCCTCAGATGGAACAGTACGGAGTCTATGTCCCTGGCCCTGTCGGCGGATACTTCAGGGATGTTCGCACATGGAAAGAGGTCAATAGCCTTGGAGAAAATACTGCTTCGTTCGACATCAACTAATCTTTGGTAGTATGCGCTCACGCTTATTGAAAAAGTCCGCCAGAAAGACTCACATACACCCTTTCTCCGAAATGTCCTAAGTGCGGACAAGAGCAAAGACATGGCCCAGAATTTAACGAACTCGGAGCTTGCAGAGGAATGTATGGGAGGCATGTAAGTTCAGACCCCATAATAGATAGGTCTTGGCATGTTTCAATCGAGCTGATGATCATTTGGCTAGGTTTGGCGGAAGCGGAACTACAGCAAATACGTTCATATATATACTCTGGGCGTGTCTAAGACAGCCCAAGGTTGTAGCAAAGCTGAGGTCAGAGCTACTCCAAGCATTCCCAGACCCAGCTTTAGCGCCCGACTACCAAGTATATTCACCTTTCCAGTACGGTAGCGATATATGCTAATTGATACAGACATGCAGCAAGTTGCCGTATCTTCAGGCTGTTATCAACGAGACCCTGCGAAGGTATCCTACCATCGTGGCGACCTTGCCACGCACCGCAAATAATGACACAACAATTGATGGAATCTCAGTACCTAAAGGGGTAAGTCAAAAGTGGAATACTATATACTCTATACTCAGGACTTTTAGACTATAGTGGGAACCCAGAACTTCACCATGCACCGAAATGAGGACGCATTTCCATCAACTGAAGAATTCATTCCTGAGAGGTGGCTGACTACTGATGGCAACGAAACACGCAAGGCATCTTGGACGCCGTTTTCTGTTGGTTCCAGGAGGTGTATCGGCATCAAGTAAGTTGTGATAAGTTGCCTTTCCTACAGTTGCATCAGCTAACATTATAGCCTTGCTCAAATGGAGCTTTCCAAACTCACGGCAGCTTTCTTTTTGAGATTTGACGGGAAGGTTGATGAGAGCATGACTGAAGAAGATATGAGAATGTATGATACTTTCAATGCTGGCCCGGCTGGGGCGAGGTTGATTATACACATACGGGAGGTATAAGAAAGGGAGGCATCCCTGATGCTTTGACTAGAATGGGAAGGTAACAGAAAGTGATCTATCATAGTTAACCGGATATAAAATCCTTTGTTCATGTGTTTAACTGTTATTCTAATAAGCCTTTTCCTGCTCTCTTATGATATATGGCCCATGTTTTCGTTCTGTTTACCATCAGTCTGAAAAGCTCAGTTGTGATATAATGGCGGTAGTGAAGGATGCTTACTTGCTAGAAATTTAGCCGTCGGAAAACGTGGCCCAGCGTCGGAAGCGGGGTGCTATGCCCATTCTAGAGACACGATCGGCAATGTTGCAGTCGGCCAAGAAGACCAGGACGCGGGGTAACAGTGACTAGCGTAGTTGGGCTTGACGTATTTTAAACCTACCACGCACCTACAATCAAATTTCACTCACGAAACCACGAGGTAAACTCGTTAATCCAAGCAAGATTACCAGGTATAGCCACCTCAAGACGTACTATGCACGCAACCCGGGGACACAATCAAAGTGGAAGAAAGGTTGTTAAACGCCGCAAGATAGCGCTCGCATGCGAATATTGCCGGGGACGAAAGACGCGATGCGACGGCAGGCAACCTGCTTGTTCAGCCTGCGAGGCCAAGGGTCTGAGTGCTACTTGTCAGTATCAACAGAGTTCTCTCACAACCAAAAGGTAAAGATGCAACAATATATCAAGAGCGATTCTCTAAATCACGGTAAATACAGATATGTCTCGGACCTAGAGGCTCGAGTGCAAGAGTATGAGCGACAGTCCCAAGCCACTGTTGCAATGTCCAGCGTGATATCTGGAATGAACGCGTACCCAGACCTTTCTCCAACTCAGGACAGTCTCTTTGGTCGAGGGAAGGACAAAGGGCACCGCCAAATACGACAGCAACCTGATACGGAGATGATATATGATCCCCCATCTGCTTCCCACCCTCATTACGAAGGTGTCCCGTCACATGATAGCTTTCCAACTCCTCCAAGAACTGATTCTGTCAATAGTGACGCGATGGTAGTAGTTCCGTCTCCCGAATGCGGTGACAGTAAAGATCTTGGCCAGTCATCATCAATATCATTTATTCAGTCAATGCTGCGAATTGTGAACCGGGATCACTCAGTCTTTAGGGTCTCTCATTATCCAGCTAAGAATCCATATCCTTTCCTCCAGGCCGTCGATGAAGAGGCATTATTTCTTCCGCCCCGGAGGGTAGCCGATGGCTTTGTACAAGCATACTGGAAATTCCTACACCCCATATTGCCCATTCTTCATAGACCGACTCTCATGAGACTCTACGACAAGTTATGGATGGTAGACGATACCAGAGGTTCTAGTCAAATCTGCAATGTCGACGACGCGGTTTTCTTCTCGACCCTCAATATAGTCCTAGCAATCGGGTGTCAATTTAGCGAGCAGATGGAACCTACGCGAAAGCTGACCATGGCGAGCAAGTTTTACCAGAGATCAAAAGCTCTGTTAGCAGACGAACTTCTGGACTATCCAAGCTTGGCGCTGGTACAGCTTTTACTACTTACAGGCGTGTACCTGCAGTCTACAGAACATGCCAACAGATGCTGGAACATCGTAGGTTCAGCCATTCGATCGGCGCAGAGCATGGGTCTTCATCTTGATCGCAAACGCAATTCGATAAACCAGGTCGAGCGAGAAATGGAACGAAGAGTATGGCATGCATGCGTATTCCTGGACCGGTCAGTACTTGATGATCCATAGCTGTGTTCCAGAACTAAACAAAGCGTGCCCACAACAGCCAGCTCGCCTGTACTTTCGGCCGGCCACCGATGGTTTTGGATTCGTCGAGTGTTCCGAAACCTGAGATGATCAATGATGAATATCTGTCGGAAACCGGTCAAGGCTTTCAACCATTGGATGCCTATCCACAGATGGGCAGTTTCATTTATTCCTGCAAATTGTTTGACATACTGCATCAGATCTTGGTTGAATTTTATGTCAACAAGAAACCCAGTCCCCACAGTGAGAACAGAGACTCCTCGTTAGGAGAGGAGTTACAACTTGTAATGGGTTATCATAGGAAGTTACTCAAGTTTCAAGAGACGCTCCCGCCTTTCCTTGAAACTTCTGACAGCAATATGCATTCGCGCTGTACTGATGAGTCTGGCGTTGCTCTGGGCTCTCGAATATTGCACTCCAGGTACCTATGCCACTTTCTTCTTCAATCCCAGTCCTGCTTTTATATCGCTTAGCTAACCTGGGGTGGCATCAGATTACTATACATCCGCATTTTTCTCCTCAGGCCAGTTGTACTTCTAGTGGCTCAGGTTTCTAATGAAGACAGTGCCAGAAACATACTCAACAGTCAAGATAGTCTTGACCGGCACCTGGCCCTGAAAGCATGCACGCTTTGTATTTCAACAACACAAGAACTGATAGCACATATGTATGAGAACATGGGCACCTCCTACTGGACATCCATTTCCCACAAAATACATTGTAAGACGTGACTTAGCGTGTGACGCTAATTGGACTTGCTAACAGTAGACTAGATGCGTTTGCCTGCGTTGTGGTACTAGCTGCTGCTCGTCTTTACCCAATGCTGAGTGCAGACGTTGGCAAGGAATCGATCCAAGCCTCATGGTCGCAGTGCATGCGAGTATTTGACCAATACAAGCTGCAATCTCCTGCAGCATCTCACGTCATTAGAATATTGGGAGTATTGGAAAGTCGCCTCCCAGGTTTTGAACCTGGAGTTAGCGGTCCTCAATTCGGAACACATATACACACTGGCGAGCGAGATGCCCCGGAAAAGCAAGTACATGGGTCTTTGGACGATAACGAGCGGATTTTGGACTCAGGGATGTCCATGGATTCTCTCCAAGAATTCGACTTTGATTCTACATGGGCTATCTTGGACGAGCTACTTCAGTGTGAATACTCTAGTCACAGTGTAACAAGTGACCCTGGCCAGAGCGGCTTAAATTCGGGCATATGGGGTGAGCTTCTATAGTCCTCCTAATCTGTCACTATCTCGCTAGTACATTTATAAAGTGACCCTTTCAATAACCTGAAAAGCGACCAAGGCAGCTTGACACATCTCTTTAACATGCTAGGTCGAAACTATAGATCGATGCGGATGACTGCTGCCTATAAGGTTAAGCTTTAGGCTGCGAACACAGATAATGAACGACAAGAAACTATAGATCAATAACGAACTAACCAAGATAACAAGATCATTCAACATGGCTGAAAGCTTAAACCAACAGAGAGAATTATGTGTCAATCTCAAGGTGGGATGATCATCCCCAAGGTTGTTCAATTTCGCCTCGGGTGTGTTAAGAAGATGATATCACTTCCCATCGCCACGGAGCTTTTTCTCCCTCCAGGATCTAAAAGTAGAACACTCAATCTACAGCAACGGAAAGCCATACAAATCCGGTCCAACGCCATACCCGAGAACAAAACTTGCCTGATCCTGTGAACGGAAGATATTCGATTTGACAGAGGTAGAGACGTCAATCCAGCTACCTTGGCAAAGAATTCACTTCCGTTCCTAAACAGGCTAGAATTTAATTCAGTCACTAAGTTCCCGTTCCCAAAGAGGCATAGCAAGATTTTGTTCGCCTCACTATGGTGCACCAACAGGGAGGTTTGCTTACCATGGTGCCGATCGACTTTAAATTTGTAATAGTTTTGACGGTTCTTCGAATGCTTGTCTGTCTGATGGTTGGTGGATCAATTTGCTTTAAGCTCTATTGTCGGCCCGATGGGGCTGTTCCTTACAAAATTATGGTCAGATCCTACGATCCTCCTTTGAGTCTTGTATATGTTACGTGTTTCAGGTGGCATCTGTACATCATGCTCCACTGATGTGCAAGTGTCCTTCCAATTCGAGTCCGGATGAGTCGGGAGATCACATGCTTCCAGTAATGTAAATCTATTTTCTTTATTATGTCATAATTGAAATCAATATATAAAACATCTGTCTGACTGTCTTACTGTCCATTACTCTATAGCAAGTCCTCCGATTTAAGCACTATACAAGACTATTTATCTCGATCATCCCCCCAAACCCGACGCCTTCGCCAAAATGCAGATCACTAGCCTCCTCGCTATCATTTCCTTGGTCTCTGCTTCTGTCGCAGCTCCCGGTGACCGTGGCAGTTACCCAGTTTCTGGCCTCGGTGCCCGCAAGCAGGCTATCTTGAATGCTGGTGGAAACACCCTTGATTTGGCTATTGCCATGCTTGAGGATGAACACATGTCAACCAACTACAAGTATGGTGAGTGAACCCCGCTGTAGAGATATATCTACCGACTCGCATATTAAAACTCAAATTTCCACAGGCGACGGCAAGACCCTCGATGCGGCCAACTTTGGCGTTTTCAAGGTCAACTGGGGAATGCTTCGTGTCTGCGCTAAGCGAGCTGGATTTGTAGGACAGTCCGAAAGTCAGTGGAACAACGGTGCTAAGCTCAAGTAAGTTCTGATGGAGGAGACATGTCACGCGTACTCGCTAACCGACTGCTCTTTTCAATCACAGCTCCGATATCTACGCTGATGTTGCCTCTCGTTGGGATTGCCAGGAACATTACGGTTACGATAAGTGGTTTGCTGGCCACCGTAACGGCGCCACTGGCTTATCAAACCCCAACACGGAAGACATCCGATTCTACCGTGAGTCCGTTGAGTGGATCCAAAAGCAAATCGATTCAAAGTCTACTTACAAGACCGACGACACTCGGTTCTGGGTTGATGTCACTCCTATCTAAGTCAGAGGCATAAGCCCGTTGTTACCTGGCGTAGCAACTGAGAGGCTGGGGGTTATAGAGGGCTTGATTGACCGCAAACGAATTCAGCAGGCCGGTTAGGGGGTAACTGAGTGGAGAGCTGTGTGAGCAGCCCAGCACTAGTTCCCTCCAAGTATTTACTCTTCTTCAAACATTAAGCAATTCTATAAACAACAGCATTTAAATTACATTTTCACTGTTATTTGGAAGGAAAGACCACCTCGCAGCGACTGAAATCATGACGCCTCTCTGCACTGCATCCGCCGAGGCCGATACCAAGGCCTTTGCAACGTTGATGAGGCATCCCAGAAAAATTGACTAGATGTACTCGACAGTAATACTTGTATAGCACGAAAGCGAATGCGGTTTCTTGAGAGATTTGCGAGGTTGAAGCCAAATTACAGAGCTTGCCTATCCGCAGCCGGTCCCTAAAGATCTTACGACATTGCTTAAACAAGGCTGGGGCGATTTGCATCTACACCTCAGGTGCTATTTCGAGATGCCGCGTCGTTTGGCCCTCGGTGACGATAAACAATTTACCTGGGCCGAGACATTTGGTGAAGGTTGTTATGCCGATGAGCTTTTTATAGCCTATCGTTATGCCAAAGCTATGGATATCGTCGCCACGGCCGGCAAGAGAGAGTATTTCTATATCCACATTTGCCAAACATGCCGCCACCGCAACCAACCACTTTTCATAACTGGCCAGCGTTGGAACGAGTACGGCGCTCGCCGACTTTGGAAAGCCATTAGCTCATACCACACTATCGGAGCTTACCCATTTGGCGTCGACAGCCTCCCAGAGGGTAAAGTATGCGCTTATACTCGACACTTTGAGCTTCTTTCGTATGTCTCCGATCTGGTTCTCGAAGCTCAGCAAAGACCAGGAGTTATTGTTGGTTTCCTCTTCGACAAGCTTACAGAAGATAACGTACAGTCAGAAGACTCAAATACGGTAGTAAATGTACAAGGATATCGACTAACTACTAAGCGTATCTAAGTAACGGGCAGACCTGGTCCTGGATACGGCATTGTCATTCTCCTTCAGGAGAACGGGTACCCCAAGGATGCAAAGTTCCTGCTCATTGGCCAAGGCTTCCAAGTTGTGTTCAAGTCTCTTGACCCTAGATCTTATTACACGGGTATCTTGAAGGTCCAGGCCAATAAAGCACGAACGGGTTGATTCCCTGTGGAGAAAGTTGTGGCGTGATTAGTCTGGGGATTCTTTAGTGCGCTTAATTGAAATGATCTGACTAAACTCCATATTGATGCGCTACGGGAAGCAGTCTGCGGAATTCTGGCCACTAGGAAACCGGTTATCCCGGCTACCTATACGAGTGAGAACATGCGCAGCAATGAGAAGTCGAGGTTCTCACGCCACCTAAATTCCAACCCCACCCTTTTTCCACTCTGATCATCCATTTACATGCAACTCCGCAACAATTGATATCCGGGGTAAAGTCTGGGGACGACAGTTTCCGCGGTATTATTGCCCCGAAAAAGTCAAAATCTGGAATAGGAATAAGTTACTGGTTGCTTGTGTCTCGGAGCCAAACGCGAGGGAACCGACCGGGAGCCAGTTTCACCCAGGATGGAACGTAGTTGGACATGCCTAAGGTATCTAGCTGATTAGCAAGAAGTATCACCATCTAGACCTAAGATACCATTTTTTCACGTTCCAAAGCACATGAGTATAAGCTTAAGCCCAGCATTTCTAGCGTCAAGGATAATGCGATCGATTTCCCAGTAGTAAAGTGCCCTTCCACTAGCACTACCCTCTCCCATGCAACGCTTACCAGTACCGTGTTAAGGTTCATACCAACAAGCTTCGGCCAAAGCTCGCGCATAAACTTGGCAGATGAAAAGGATAAGTTTTGGAGTTCGGCGCCACGTGTGAGAAGCGGTTGGCCGTGAACGACTAATTATTTAAACGTGCCCTTGTCATTAAGGTAAGGAATATACGGACTAGCCATAACCAGTTGTAAGTGAATCAAAGCAACGGACGATGTCTGTATGTATTGACCAATTTCCTCTCCGAGTCTCCAGGCCACAAGGCAGGTACTTATGCATACTACCAAGTTAAACATCTGGTCTATAACAGCTCCTCTGCAATGAGGAAAGAACCAACGATTTGAGCTCGGATGAAGATGACAAATAGGCAAAATTGTAACAATAGGGGCTCATGGTTCTCTATTCGCTTAAATACTGTGAATAGTTTAACCTATCTGACTTTTTCGGTTCATGTACATAGTGATCTAGTCTTTGACTGAGACAAGTCACAGCGACCTTTACTGTGATGAGCTAGATGTGATATTTACAGTTCGGACTTGTGGCTGAGAGCTTAAATCAGCAGACAAACTTAGATTTTTATTGCGCGCCTATCAGAACCTGCCAAGCGGCCATGGTCATCAGAGTGAGGCCAAGTTAATGCCGAGTTATCCGTGGCTTGACAACGAGTCAGCATCGTTTATTCCCGTCACAGTCTCAAGTCTCCACATCTCTGCATGGGGACAGTGTATGAACTAATTCAATACTGGAGGCTTGAGATTGCCTGTGTTGGTAGTTTATCCTACATGTAGAATAATAGGCTACATCAGCCAAAGCATATTATCATCCTCGCCCCAACTTACACCAGAAGAACTCTTAGCTTAGAGAACATTCGCAGCTTGATTTATATTATAATAGACTAGTGGTGAATAGTTGGAGACGTTTCTTATTGTTACTAAGTGTTGTCCGCTGATTTAAACTCTCAGCCACGAGCTTCAACTGTAAATAACACATCTAGCTAACAACTTAGACATTATACCATAATGACTGACCAATTGCTACACTCTCATGTAACAACTCATTATGCAGGTATTGATTTGGCCATATACGTTGTTAGCTAGATGTGTTATTTGCAGTTGATACTTGTGGCTGAGACCTTGAATCAGCAGACAGAACTTAGTTACTTCTACGTACAGTACAGATTAGTATGGACACGAATTATCCAGATTGATCCTTACAAAACTGTAGTCAACCGATACGATGCTCCTATTTCCAGTTCGTCTAGTCTTTTTTTAAGGGGGTGTGTTTAAATAGCTCTTAATTGCCAAAGGGGTCAATCATCTTTCTACATTACTCTCTTCCCCAACCCCAGATTTGCAGTGTAAGGAGATAAAAGTTTTAGGCTAAATTAAGGTAGCTGAAAAATACGAAATTCGGGCTTGATCCCTGTTAGTTCCCCGAGTTCCGTGGCTAATGCCGGGTTGGCGGGGGCTAACACTGGAACGTCACCGTGTGTTCTTGGTTAATATTACGTATAGTCGTTTGAGAAAGCAGACCTCAACGCACGAAAGCTGTTGCACGCGGCTCCTTCACCCCAAACACCTTCGCCCAACACCGTTTCGAACAACATCTCAATTGACGGGTTCCAACGTAACGCCAAGCCACTGCACAGACGTTTCCACCGGCTGTAGTGAGTGTGACGGCCATGACTGTTTTCGTGCAGGGGTGGAATACGAGAAGTAACGCACATCATGCAACCAACTGTTGTTGACGCCAAGTTGACCAAAAGGGATCTCAGTAGGAAAACAAAGGACGTCTCTTGCAACAAGATCAAGTCAGGTGGAACGGCTTCTGAATCATAAACAACGGAGTAGCCGATGGGACAGCAGTAAGAAGCGGAAACCTGATCCGCTATAGCAAGAAAACGCGAAACAAGGCAGTTCAGGCTCCTGTAGACTATTCTGCTTTCCCAAAGTTCGCCGATAATATGCACACTCAGGCGTGTTTGGTCTCTCGCACCACGAATAATCATTACATCGGAGAAAACCAATTGATACAACAAAAGGCTTGTCGAAAAACGCAACTGTTCAGGAGCTCCAGGATCAGGCTCAGAAAATCAACACTCCCAGTGGGGTCCCGCCCTGTGCCGCTGAAGGAATTGTATCCTTGTTAGTCTTCCTGTGAATATGTGTGTGGATCAACTGCGGTGCTTGAGCCTGTAACAGGTGATCGACTGTACCATTGATCTGAGAGATTGACAACATATAAAGAGCGATTGAATTCCACACAACATACTGTTATCCCCCCAAACCATTTCTCACCCTACCCAAGAAACAATACGTGGATTATCATCATTACTTTACCCCGTTCTCAATATGAAGCTCGCCTACATCGTCCACCTTGTCACCGTTGCTATGGCTGCTCCCAAGGCTTCTGAGGGCGTAACCCTAGCCAACTTTGACAGTGTAGTCGATACCTCGGATCCCTTTATCAAACAGGTCTGGGAAAATGCCGTATCCTTCAAAGAAGGCGGTACTGTGAAGCCCCGATCTGTTGAAATGTCTTCTGGGTCAGGCCTCAAGCGCCGCTGTGATCGAAAAGGCTACCAGCTTTGCATTGCCGTCTGTAACACTGGATGTGCCACTGGATGTCGATGTGGCAGCTGCTTTTCTATTTGCCGTATGTCTTTCTCCATCGGACGAGTTTTTTGGAACGGGATTGCTAACTATGGGTTAGCCAAGCAGTGCAAGGGATGGCCCCAATACAAGGACTGCTAATCATTGTCCTTATCAGCATTTCCGCTTTTGGAACACTGCATAAGCGCTTTAATCTATATGCAATACTCTAGTGAAAGTTTTATAGGTATATCTTGTTTGTATTTGGCATCGATGCAAGATGAGTAGGGAGTTAGAAACGTCGCGGTATTCAGTCATTACTTAGCATATGAACTAAAAATCTAAGATATCAGAAATACAGTCATTACGGAGAATTTAAATATAAAATGCTCCCAAGCACTCTGTAAGCACTATAGTTAAAAGGCTCGGGTTGATCTCGCTTGATTGTGATATTGTCAAAAAAGAGTGTAAAAATGTCGCCCTTGCCCAGGCTGTCTAGGGTTTGGCTAAGAGTTTCCTCTACCTCTTATTCTTAAGTAAGTAATTACATATAGTAGCCGCTCCATAAGCTTCCTTATAAGGTGAGCTATTTTATATTATTAGTAGTAGTATTTATTTTCTAAACTTAATAGTCTTAGTAGTATTACTACTTAAAGGGAAGTTAAGGAAAATAGAAAATATAACTAAAAGTTATAGTATAAGATAGGGTAATAAAGAAATAACAGATAATAGTTTGATATTCTTATACTAACCGGAATTAGGTATTTGTAATTGGTTCACAAGCCGAAATGTTTTAACTTTAGCAGGGCGGAATACCGGTCTTCTCAGTGGCTATAATACCGCTCTTAGAAAGAGGTTAGTATACTCCACTTTGTAATTAAACGAATCAAAAGCTATAACTAGGAATTAGGGCTGAAAATGGCTAAACTAACTTTCGATATGGGGTAATGAGATGGTATGCCTTCTCCACTTCCCCGTATAAACAGCTTTTAGCAAATATGGCATGAACTTGTTATGTTCGAACCTTAGGGTCTTAAAAGGCAACCTTTTCCCACCTTCAAAAATATTTATATTCAGATACCTTCTACCTCTTTATACAGCATTGACCCTTGTCACTAAATTAATCATCATGTCTTCGGAGAAGAATGAGCCCTATTCGGTCGATCACGAGGAGCAGCCTTATCTCCAAGTCCCATATGTAACGTGGTATAAGCACGCCGGCCTACGCAGCCTATACATCCGAATGCCACTACTCATGCTCTGTGCTACAATCAACGGTAGGAATGAGAATCGAATTCTTCCGACAAAGACGCAATCTAATGAATAAACCTATAAGGATATGACGGGAGTCTACTTAACGGTTTGCAGACTATTGAGTACTGGCGGGCTTGTATGTTTGCTCTCTCGTTTATACATTGTATTACATGTCTCAAATAAATCTAACATTCACGACAGACTTTGGCCATCCTTCTGGCTCTACGCTTGGTTTGTACACTGCAATCGTCAATATTGGTGCTTTTAGTGCGCTGTTCTTCTGTAAGTTTCTTTATCTCTCCTTCTATAAAGTACGTGAGCTAACCTACTCTGTGTAACAGCCCCTTATATTGCCGATCAGTTTGGACGTCGCTACGCGACTGCCTTGGGCTGTGTCATACTTATAGTCGGTGTTGTTATTCAAGGTATGTCAAGTTTAGAGGTTATGATGCAATCCTAGGACAGTAAGTAGCTGAGTGACTATAGTGGTACCATCCGTCAGCGAAGGCATGTTCATTGGGGGTCGATTTCTTGTCGGATTCGGATCCAATATCTCCATTGGTGCCGGGCCACTTCTAATTATGGAGCTGGCGTATCCTCAACATCGTGGACGACTCACTGTTATGTATAACACATTGTGGTATGTCGGATCGATCATTGCGGCATGGACGGTGTTTGGGACAATTAAATACACCGGAGACGCCTCATGGCGTGTTCCCGTTGCCCTTCAAGCTCTCATGCCAACGCTGCAATTGTTTGGGGTATTCACCCTGCCCGAGAGTCCTCGTTGGCTTTGCTCCAAAGGCAGGAATGAAGAGGCTTTGAACATCTTAATCAAGGTGGGTATGAGACCTGCCACACCGCTTGGCTCCCCTTGTCAAATTATTAATATTAACACTTCAGTAGTACCACGCGAATGGCATCAGTGACGACCCTTTTATTCAAGCTGAATACGCAGAAATCCAAGACACTATTCATCTGGAGACTCAAGCGGCCGAGACTGGCTGGATGGTTTTCTTGCAAACCCCTGGCAACCGCAAGCGCCTGCTACTTATCGTCTTGACCTCATTCTTTTCTCAATGTTCAGGTATGGATGCTCAAAGACTGTGTATCAAACATCAAGACTGATTAACGCAGGGAACGGTCTCGTATCTTACTACCTCCACGATATTCTTAACTCTGTTGGAATCCAAAAACCTTATGACCAATCCTTATTTAACGGCGGCCTTCAAATTTGGTCTTTTCTTATGGCAATTGGTTTCTCGGTTTACTTCGTCGAGAGGTTAGGCCGTAGAATGCTCTTTCTTATTGCAGCTGTTGGTATGCTTATAGTGTTTAGTGTCTGGACAGGGTAAAGCCCTCTCAAGCTGACTCAATTTCACTGAAGCGACTAACACTTTTGCAGATGCTCCGCGGTATATGCCGATACTGGTAATACAGGTGCTGGACGGGCCGTTCTGGCCATGATATTTCTCTTCTATGGAGTTGCTGGCTTCGCATGGCCAGGTTTGACCGTTGCCTATTGCTCCGAGATCCTCCCGTACAGTATCCGCGCTAAAGGCCTAGCTATTTGTCTAGGTGTGACGGCTCTATCCGGTGTTCTGAATCAATATGTAAACCCCATCGGCCTTGCTAAACTGGCTTGGAAGTTCTACTTTGTGTACATAGTGATTTTGGTCATCGAGGTGGCTTGTATCTGGTTTCTGTTTGTTGAGACCAAAGGTCCTACGCTCGAAGAGATTGCTGTACTATTTGATGGCAAAGATGCAAAGGTCTCGAAGAAGCTGGCCGAGAGCGGAAAACAAGAGACTTTCAAGCAGAGGATCGAGGCTTAAGTATACAGCAGGATCTTGTCTAGGTTACTGAACTTGTATTTGAGACACTTATAACTCTTCTAGTCTTATAGTACGATTACTATTACTTTAGCTTAAATTGTGTTTGTTAATAAGATCGAAGAGGAGGTTTCGACGTCGATGAAAAGTCGGCACACGAGCTCCACGCTTCAAGACAAGGCGAAGGCTACGTCAATTTGCCGTCCAGAACACGAAGCTCAGAAAGCTCGCATAGCTCTGGCACGTTGATGCACCGGTGTATGTAAGAATAATTAGTTAACGTGTGGATATTTATGCATATGAACTGTAGTAAATATAGCAGTGTGTAGTTAAATATAGTATCTTAAGGCGTACTTAACGTTAGGTTAGGGAGCTATAATAATTAACTAGGGCAACTTTTCAATGTCTTAATATATATATTAAATATACTACTTATTAAATAAATTAAAAAGCTTACTTTAAGTAATTATATTAAATAGCTAGGATACTATTTTAACTATCTTAATAAAAGTATTACTTTAAGTTACTAGACCTTACTACTAATAATTATATTACGTTTTTTATACATAGGTAAATATATAAAATAAAAGCAGTGTCTTCTAACCTTTTAGTTTAATTACAAGGCTGTCCTACTCTAGATTAGTAAAAAGTACTAAGAGATATTGTATTACCCTTTGAGTTCAAGTTCGCAGAGCAAACATTTACAACAAGGATACAAGTCTGGATAGTCGCGAGGCTGTATTGTTCCAGGTTTGCTTGTAGCCTCACTTTGGAGGCGCTTGTCAAGCAATCTTCAAGATCCCTGACGGCTGGGTCATCAGAAAAGCGGCATGCTAAACTACATATTGCCAGCAGCAAGCCCGGATCGGTTTCCTTTCGCTCAAGTTGATCTTTGAGAGTTGGCTGATGGAATATGCTCCGGGGCCGATCGTGAATAAAGACCATGTAGTAGTCGACCAATTGCCATTGCACTTGAGGCGATATGATATCGTCGATATTCGTTTCAGGTGACGTTATCATAGCTCTTGGTTGAGGCGCCAGCTGTGTCGTGCTCGACACTTTGCCAAGCTCAGTTAGAGAACATACCTCACCTCGTAGCTGGCACGCGAAACAGGCATTTTTGCCAGATAGTAATCGGCATTTCCTCTTTGCTGTTCGGCATTGCAAGCAAGCGTTTGCGCTCTTCATTATTTGGGGAACAGCAATAACTTAAAAGCGAACTTAGAAGATACTCAGGTTATAATAGTACCTTAGTATAGCGGTATAAAATGGAGCTCGTTTTTATACAGTACTGCTATAAGTGCTAAGTTCTGTCCACTGAGTTAAGCTCTTAGCCACAAGT
>JAAOAG010000550.1:0-29864 GCA_013186755.1 Fusarium begoniae
GACCCCAACCCAGACACCACCTGGCGCTCCCAACCAGGCATACCCTCCCCCGCCTGCGTCGGCGCAACCTGCGGCCACATACCAGCCGCCCCCTCCAAACTCCAGCAGCTATGGCGCACCTGGCTACAATGGCCTCCCCGCCCCATCATCCAGCGGAAACCTCGACCTGAGCTCGATTCGACCTGTCAACTCAGGAACTTTGAGTATTGCTGACGCGATTGCTCAAGCCAAGGCTTACGCCGCCGAAAAGGGCGTGACATCCTACGATCGACCCCTTGTCTATGCCTCCGAATCACGAGGACCTGATCGGGGATACAACCGCTCAAGGTCACGATCACCCGTTCGCGATGAGTTCCGCGATGGTGTGAATCCGTACAGAGACGAGCGACGTGGCGGCGACAGAGGTTCGCATGGCCGGGGCTATGGTCGAGATCGTTCTTATTCGCCAGGCCCTCGTGGTCGGAACTTCTCCCCTCGGGGAAACAATGGACGCGAGAGGTCTCCCTTGAGAGGAGGTGACGACAACTCGGAGACCATTGAGATCGATTCAAGCCTTGTAGGCCTCATCATCGGCAGACAAGGAGAGAATCTTAGACGCATAGAGTCTGAATCCAACTGCCGAGTCCAGTTTCTGGCCGCCACCGACGGGGGTCCGCATAGGCTGTGCAAGATCTCTGGGCCCCGGCACCGTCGTGCTGAAGTGAAGGATGCCATTAACCGTATTATTGACGATAGCGGAATGGGCGCCCTCAACCGCCCCGAAAAGCCTCGCGACCCCAACAAGGGCGGTGCTGCGGCTCTACGCGAAGGGGAGGATCACATGCAGATCATGGTTCCTGATAGGACTGTTGGTTTGATCATTGGACGTGGAGGTGAAACTATCCGCGACCTTCAAGAGCGATCCGGCTGCCATATCAACATCGTTGGCGAATCTAAGAGTGTGAACGGATTACGGCCTGTGAATCTCATCGGCACGCGCGAAGCTGCCGCCCGCGCCAAGGATTTCATCATGGAGATTGTCGACAGTGACAGCCGAGGTGACGCGCCGCCGCCTGTCAAAAGGTTGGGAGGTGGAGGAGCAGCTCCTGGAAGTCGCCATGATGGTTCTCAGAGGGATGCGGGAGGTTCTGGTGGCCCCGACAAGATCAATGATGCTGTATATGTGCCTTCAGATGCGGTAGGTATGATCATAGGAAAGGGCGGTGAGACGATCCGGGAGATGCAGAACACCACCGGATGCAAGATCAACGTTGCTCAATCTTCTGGTCCTGGTGAGACTCAGAGGGAGATTGCCCTGATCGGTTCGCGAGATAGTATCGCGCGAGCTAAGCTTGCCATTGACGAGAAGGTGGATGCAGTGGTGAGTGTCATTCCAACACCAAGACCTTAATTTACGCAGCTAACATGAGAACAGCGCCAGAAAGGCAGTGGTCCCCGTGGTGGTGGTGGTAGTGGCAGTGGCCGTGGACATCAAGATCATGACAGGCCCAGCTACTCTCAAGCGCAAGGCTCTAGTGTCCCTACTAATCAGCCCCCCCAACCAGCTGCAGCTGACGGATCCGATCCCTACGCCCAATGTAAGTCTTGATATGCTGTGCCCTTGTGCCCTTGCTGAATGCTAATCAAAATAGATGGTGGTTACCAAAACTACCTCGCGCTGTGGTATCAATCCTTGATGTACCAACAACAGCAAGGCGGACAAGGTGCCCCCCCTTCTGGTGCTCCTGCACCCGGAGCATAAGTGATGTCTGCCTGCTTGCTCGTGCTTGGGTGATCTTGATTAAGCTCTCATCCGCCAATGCCTCGGATCGAAGGTGCCATCTGGTGGTTTGATTGATATCATGCCAATGTTTTGACGCTCCTGACACGCCTCTGCACTCATAGCCCGTTGCCACGACCGACGACTGTACATCACCCGTTTTCTTTTCCCGTCTTTTGAGGACTCCTTGGACTCAACCTTTCTGATGACATATCTCTTGATTGGGCTGTCTTTACAACATTAATATTGAGGTGCAATCCCGGGTGCGACGTGCATGGTTGTCTTGCCACGACCTCATTCGAATTCATTTAGGCCATCCTGGACTCGATGCTGAATGCTTCCACGAACATTTGAAGTTGCCACCGCCTCTGCTGGCTCCTTCACGATCATGTTACTACTGGCTTGCGGACTGACAACTCACGACTAATGCATTGATGACATGTGCGATTTCTGGTGCCAGCTCATTCATCTCTTGGTATGACGTACATCCTGAAACTTGCGATTGTCGTGGCGCGATTGAGTTAAGTTGAGTTGAGTTGCGTTGAGATGAGATGTGAACCGGCCAACTCAACGGCATGAACGATCACAACTTGAACTGGGCCAGTAGTGTCTTGGTGCACGTGGTGTCGCTTGTCTGTTGCCCCTTTTCCAACCAGGCTCGTACGGTATTGGATGAATCGACTGTCTCGTGCAAGTGGTATCCTAGTTTCTGCATGTATGCTGCGTGTTGAGTTGCCTAGCAATTCGCCGTGTGCATTAGCTCGCTGCGCTTTCATCCACGTTTTCATTTGAGTCTGGTTTCAACACCGGACAGTCTCATCGCTTGCATGTCATGAGGAAAGGGAATGTATACTTTGGTGACGGTGGGTTGGATTGGAGAAATGGAGTTTCGGTCTGCATTGCCTTGTATTACCATCGTAACACTTATTTAGCCTTACACAACCGTGGACTTTCACGTTTATCAATTCATGTCTTTTTTCGTAGTGAGTCGTGAAGGCTACCCAAGTCTCCTCGAAGTATGATTACTAGGTAGAGCCTGGCATCCCTCTAGACTCGCACTCTCTGTATCAATGCTTTAATTATGCTAAACTTGAGCACATTGCCGTGGTACTTCAGCTTATGGATGAACTATCAAGATTTTATGATCTCGACAGAATCTTGGTATGTTTCTTCGGGTTGACGGCCGTGAAGCAGACACAGGCAGTCTTACGAACGCACCAGGAGCTTTGACAGAACGAATCCAGGAGCCGAAGTAAATGCCTTGAACCATATCTTTAGAATACTTATTACTATATCACATCAAGCTGCTCAAGAGATCTTTAAATCACTTAATTTTGTGACCCTACCTATCTTGATGGCAGAAGTTTTACTACTTACCTCCTAAGGGAAGCTAGATAGTATTTTAGAGATGGATGTTGTGGTTTCTCTGGAAACGGTGTCTCCCTTGATAGAGCAAGCTTAGGTAGTAAGGTAGGTAAGCAAGTGCATCTTGGAATCAATAAGTCAAATGGAAAGAGCTACAGATGGATTCGTCGAATAGGCACCTTACCTTAGCTACCATGGATCGTCCCCAAGCGCGGAGATCAAGGTCCTTTTACTTTGCTCCCACTTACAAGAATCATCTCAGCAACAACAATAACACTCGCTTCATTGATAATACTATTTAGCACCAAACTCTTATCTGTCATTTCATCATGAATTGGCGCCACCACCCGCCGCAGAACCGAAATCACTTCCACGAGTATCGATGCATCATCTGCCAAAGCGTGCTTGACACTCATCATTCCATGAGGCCAATGGTCCAATATATCCCAACTGATAGGTGCTACAACTGCACTTCCGAAATATCATACAGCCTCGCAACGCAAGATGAGACATCTTCGCGAGAGTTTCTCCAAACAAGGCTCCCAGTGGCGCAAGCGGCAGAGCAGATAGCAAACGAAATAGCTGAGGCCTCGGTTCGACCGTGAGTTAACTGCCCCGGTCACAGCTACCGTATATTGGTGGAAAGAGACGCCGTTGGGAACTCCAACAGCGTAAAACCAGGCTCAAGGCTTACTTGTTGCGATAGGACGTACATTAGACCATGGGCGCCCACTACGATCGACTTAATCCTGGAGCTAGATGATGAAACATATACGGAACCTTCGTTGTATGATGAAACGATCGAGGAGCGTGATGAAAGATTTCGGAACCTCGGGGCAGTTAAGGACTCCCAGACACATAGCCTTGACTCCTCACCGGCCCCTAGCTCCTACTCGTCTGGAACACATGACTCTGAATTAGGTGCGTCTGGATCACAGGCTTATATTCGTGAGTATCTCCTTGAGGTGTCTGAAGGAGAAGCCCCTGAATTTGAGGTGTCTGAAGGACAAGTCTCCGAATTTGAGGTGTCTGAAGGACAAGCCTCCGAATTGGATGCGCCTGAAGGACATGCCCACCCAGTTGATAATGCGCCTGCACCACACCAGGGCCCCAACGAGCAAGAAGAGGGGCTCAATACCATAAGAGACCTATGAGACGCGCAAAGAACACATAGGTGATGCAAGAGGACCCTTAGGGAGTCTTGAAGAAGCTATATTGAGGCACGCCTCCGAGGACTCAGAAACCACGACTGACGGCGGTATTCACTCTGTAACGGCGTTTGTTGGTAAACCACTTTTTTCAAGAGGTTGAGGTTAGCGCTTAGCTGGATGCCTTTGTTGCAAATATGATAGAATAAAGCGTGTTCGATTTTATTCAGGCTTTGTTCCTGTTGGGTGTGATTTGCGATTTGCATGCACATTAACGTTCCCCATTTCGAATCCAATATGAAAAACTCGGAAGTCCAAGGAGAATGTATGTTATACTGTGGTCGAAAAAGAGTGACTGTGCAGTCTCTGGAGTCTCAAGAGGAGAGAAAGCCTATGGTGACACTGGCCAAAGTGGACTGTATCTTTCCAGTGTCTCCCCCAAAGTCCAGGAGTTAGAGCCAGAGGAACATCAAGCAATGGAACTTGACTACTTGAGATGACGAGAGATTTCTTGGTTAGGGCGCATTACATGCCCTGGTAAGAGAACACTTCTCACCTCAGTATTAGGGGCGTCTACTGCAGGAAGTTGGCCGGATGGTAAGCCCATGAGGCACTCAGATTCCTTATGAAGCCGTCAATTTCGAACTCGGTACATGCGAGCTCAGGAACGGTCCAACCCAACATCAGAGAGTGTTTGGATGAAACTGACGAACATTTATTAGTTTCTAGAAGCATTCAACTAGTGAACTACCGTACATCCGTAGAATGTTGGTTGGGTACTGAAATGACGCCCTGAGACGAAGAGTGGGAGAGCTAGCAGGTTTTATGATGGCCTGTGGAGGTCCCAAGAATTCCAGTCACGATGGCTAGTGGAACATAGAACGAAGAAGTCGGCACATGTGCAGCCCAACGCGGGACACATTATCGTGGGATTGGATATCAAGATTATGCGGGCGGATTATATCTACAAAGTTTAGCCAGCGACTAGCACCATGAGCTCACGGAGTCAGGAATTGCGTAAATTCTGAATCATGCCCTGAACTAAATCTTTGGTTCAAGATGGAATCGGATTTAAATGTCCCGGAGGTCGCTCTAGCTCAGCCTCTCATGCCAGGCACAACACGCCAAAGACTCTGGGGATGACAGCCCGAGTAGCGAAAGGTTATCGTCAGCAAATGTCTTCCCGTAGACGCTGAAGATACTCCATAGGACAAGAGCCGAGGAGATGGGACTTTTTGATCACCGCCATGAGTACCCTACCCTGCTTAGCAGGATCGCCATGCGTTGCGTGATGATGATGGCTTTGGTGTTTGAAGATCAAGGCGTTAGTCTTCGGGGAAGACAGGAATTTGCGAATGGCCTCGTTTGCCTCGGCAAGTCGACAAGACTCCGTATGTCTCTGCAATTCCAAATATCGGTCTGAAGCTATCACCAGGTCCAACAGTAGGTAGCGACCATGTTATCGGGTACTGCCGAAGATAAAGCTTCCAGAACAAAGACGCCCCACGAAATGGGTCAACTTTCAAGAGCATGAAGGATTCTAACTTGGAGTCTAGAACTCAGAAGCGAAGGGCTCGGGAATTGTCAGGCGGTGGCAGTGAAGGAGAAACCAACTACGACAGTATAGTACTAGTTAGTGGCAAAACTACTATACATACATTAGTACATACGGACGGTCTAACGTAGTAACTAGCGTTGGAGAAAAGCTTATTGCCCGCAGGAAATGAAGATGAGAATGAAAGTGGAAGGGATGTGTTGATGTGAGGCAGCTGAATAACAAACTATCGCTTGGACTTTTCATGACAACCATTGCCTTACCGTGCCTATCAGAGGCGAGATCCTCGAGGCCTGGGAGCGCCAAGTTTAAGACACGTCCGTTTCTGGCTGTTTTATCAATTATTATGTCGTATCTATGTGTGACGTGCGTGCGTGACGTTTGATTAACGGTGTAGAAAAAGGTAAAAAGGAGTAATTAGAGTTGGCCGTTGCCTCGTCGAATTACGAATGTTGTACAGTAGACTATCATGGACGGTGTATGCCGTAGCACGTCCATCATTGCGCATCCCTCACTCACTATCAGAGCTTCTTGTGTATATATTAAAATCACCATGTCCTCTCACTTTCTCCCATGACCAGGCCAGCACGGACGGCTCTTTTCAATTCTTCATCTCCCGCGGTAGATCTTGTCCTTGTTCTCTTTAGCACGGCATATCTATCATATTGGTGTCAACCGTTTACTGGCTTATCACAACAACCACCCGTTTCCCCGTCTTGCTGTTGGTGGCTATCAATCAACAACGAACCAAACAACCGACGCCAAATTCATTTTATTGCTTTTCCCCCCTACGAATTGCCCATCAAAGGAACATCGACAATTTCTGGGGCTTTCTCTTTGACATCCAACGTCGACGTTGCATTGTGGCTTGCTACTCACTTCGGCACTCACTCGTCTCGTGTCTTACGTTACAGAGCTTCGCTTGATGAAGACACCAATTCGGTATTCGGCATCTTCCCCAACTGAGACATCGCGAGTATTCCCAATACAAGAAACAGGGCCACCAAGACAAGGTAATTCTCATCAACAAATGTCTTCACTTACACGCACACTGACTCTCAGACCGTCGTGATATCGTGTCACGCATCGCTGAGGTATCACCGGCCAATTCTTCAGTACAGATAGACATGTGCCGAATGATAATATTCAGAGGACATTGCACGTGTTGCGACCAGCCTCAGACTTGGGTTGACTTGACCCAAGAGCTGTCCTGCCTCGAGGCTAAGAACAACGGATGGTTTGGTGGATGTCGCCGAGGTATCCTCGTCGAAGAGCACGATTTCAACCAAGAATGCTCCGTATGTCATGAGGAAGATGAGGGCATCGGAGGCTTGGATGACAGCCACATAATGCCATTTCAACAGACATCACAAACACAAAGACAAAGCAGCCTCGGCAAGAGAGCAGCCGGGGAGCGAGGAGAATCCAGCGATGCCTCTAAGAAACAGAGGACTTGAACAAAGCATACACTTAACGGTGCCAGGCTTTCTTTAGGGAACCAGACATAATGGGACAGACAGGCTGATCTTCTACTGAACTATCTACGGTCGACATATACACCAACGATCATGGAAAAGGAAGAAACCGTGGTAATGAATAATGAGCAGGGACTTTCAGGATCTTGGAAGCAACGCAACTATACTGAGCGAATGTAATATTTCTATCTATGGACTCAATAATGTTTATTATATTTATACACAAGAATGAACATCTAACCTAAAGCTTTTCCCCTTGCCAAGTCTCTTGGACAACCCTCCAGTATCTATCAGCATCAGCTCTGATATGAGCGACATGGGCACCTCCAGCGAATTTCTCTGTTCTGACTACAGCGCCATTATCCTTTGCTTGTTGAGCATGTGATTCAACATCCTCCCAACCAACTGAGAGGTCTGCATCTCCGTAAAGGTATGCCCGCATAGTCTCCCGGCTGATTCTCTCAGGCGTATTGAGAGCCGAGGCATAGGCAGTATGCGGTTCCACACCTAACCATAGTTTGTAGTACACCCATGCAAAACCCAGAAATATCCAAACGAGGGGAGATAAAAATGGCGGAAACCCGGTTGAGAGCACATGGTGATCTCGTTTCCAATGGAAGTACCCAGGGCACGAGTCCATCACGACAGCATGTCGAGGAACTGGTTTACCACCTAGTGAAGTTTCCCATATCTCCCAAAGCGTGGCAGCAGAACTGACACCCCCGTTGGAAAAGATATGGATGAGAAAGTTGGGTGCATCATCTTCCTTGGCGTTAACCGACTGTAGAATTGGTAAAGCAGGCTCAAACAGGCGACGACGCAGTGATGGCTGAATGTATAGCTTGGTGGAAGCGCGGAACAGGAGTATGGCAGATGTTGGATAGAGCTCGCGATACTGCGAGATGTACTTTGCTATATGAACATCGCGAGCTTCCGACCACGAAAGAAAGATAATGAGTGGAGGATCACCAGAAGTTGTGGTTTTGGGAGTTGTTGATTTTGTTATATCGGGCCGAAAATATGACACAGCTGGACTAAGAGCATCCATGAAAGCCAGAGGCGATGTCTTGGAGGTTGCCATGACCAAGTCTTGATTGAGGTGTTCTGGGTCTGAATGATCAACAAGCCTTGGATTTTGTCCGGCGAGGTTAGATTAGAAGTCTGCTTTATATAAGTACGATCCAATGTTAGGACTTTTCCTCTCCGGGCGATGCTCCGTAATAATCGGCCTATTTAAGGAACCGCGGCCCCGCTGGAGCCGGAGCCGGACGGAGGAACAGAGTTGAGGGACCGGAGGCCCTCGGAGACTTTTTCTTACACATGGCATCGATCATAGGTTCAGGCTTTTCAGAAATAATGTATTATGAGTGATACCAAGACTATCGTGTGTCAAAGTCAATCATGCCTCCAAACTTTCAACAGAGAGAACCTGCTCCTCGATAAAGTCAAAGAATTTCATTGCTTCATTCTCGGCCTTGATCTCATCAACCCTCTTCTTGAAGCTATCATCTGCCAAAATACGCTCGACGCCTGACCGTACCATATCAGGTGTAGGCCTACCCGTTTTCAAGTTGACCGCAACACCACACCACTCTCCGCGCATTGCAATCTCTGGTTTGTCCTCAGTCTCACCTGCAAGAACCAAAGGAACACCGTTAGTTACTCCATGAAGAAAGCCACCATATCCAGCATTCATGACAAACACTGAAGCATGAGGCAGGAGAGCGTCGTAGGGGAGGTAATCGATGACGCGGGTGTTAGAAGGAATAGTGATGTCGTCAGGGAGAAAAGCGCCTCTTTGCCCGAGGATTGCTACCACGAGGAGGTCATCGCGGTCAGAGAGGGCATTGATAGTAGGAATTATGAGATTGGTTGCGTCGCGAGCAATGGTCCCCTGAGTTACAGCAACGATACGTCGGTCCCCACGCTTTACATCATCCCACCAAGGAGGATAGTTGAAGTCTGCAGGAATAGGCTTGGGTGTTGCGCAGCCTGAAAACTTGACGTTGGATGGCACATCAGATCGAGAGTACTCGAGGCTGGGAGGACACATTTGAATCGAAAGATCATGCATGAGCATCCAATGGTGGAAAGGAATCTGAGGCTCCAGAATCTCCGTGGCACCGAGATTCTTGAGAACCTCTTCCTGATGGGCGATGACATCAGCAAAAGGTCCACCAACCATCATCTGGTTCATAAATTGATTTCTCGCACGGCCAGATTCCGTTGAGTCAGGAGGAAGACCCGGACCAAAAGGTGCAGTGTCGATGCTGGTAGCCATGTAAGGGATAGGATTCAAGTTGATCACCTTGGGACGCTTGGTATACCCCTTGGGGAGAGGTCCACCGAGGGAGATAGGATTGGCACCCATGAAGCACGTCTCTGGCACAACAATCACGTCCCTCTCTGGATCCTCAGCTCTGATGCCCTCGAGAACCCCCTTGAGGATCCTCCAGCGCTCGGGAGTTTGTCCAGTGAAGATATGTCTGATATCATAAAGAAGTCGAGGAATGCCGGCGGGGATAGCCTCACGCTCTGCCATAAGCTTGGGGTTCACTAGAGGTGGAACTGTAACATGTCGAATACCGGCGTCTGTGATTGCTTTTTCGAATTGGTCACCGGCGATGAAAGTGACCTCGAAGCCACGCTGAACGAGATCTTCTGCGATTCGAAGCAAGGGGTATGTGTGGCCATCCACGGGGGTTGCGCCAAAAACAAGATGGGGTTTACTGGCGTGAGTTGGGCCAGTTATTGTTGTCTGTTCGTCACCAGCAGCTGGCTTAGCCACATCAGACAGATGGGATGCCATAATCGTGTAAAACAATGGGCGAGAGGATAGTCGGAAAGAAAGTAAGACTGGGTGTCTAATAAGACTTGTACGAGCAACAATCGAGAAAAAGAACATTAAAGGGGAGCAGATGTGTTCCTTTTATTCCTGGGAGCATTCTGAGGTAGTCATCATTCTTGATACCACATCTTTCGGTCTCTCAAAGGCTGAGAACCCTGCAGGTATGCTCAGCTACCGGGACAAAATGCAGGCTGTTGATAACGAAAACCAATGAAAGTCCATACTTTCCGGAAACTTGAGTCTCATGAAGCAAGGCTCCAGGAGGACCTTCCGGATGTTGACATTGTAGCAAAGCCCCAGAGCTGACGGCTCGAGAGATGATCCAGAGATACCCCTATATGCAAGTCTGCTTACTGTAAGACGGTCTAAAATCCACAATTGGGAGTCTAAGAAGCGTCCAAGCCTCCAGCCCTGCCATTCTTCGGTTTCTGAGCCAATAGATCCTGGGACGTTATGGAGTTGAACATGGTAAGCGCCGCGCTATTGTGGTAGTGTAGCGGTGCATCAGCCCTATCTCGGCTGTGTAAGATGATGACATCTCCATGCTCCTCCTTGATTCGCCCTCAGTCTATACGATATGCGAGTGGATGCTAGAGGTAAGGTAAGACTTTCGTTTGATTTTGGAAAGTAGTGGTGGGAAACCGAATGATAATAGGGTTGTGTTGTAGAGTTTGGAAGTGAATGTGCACTTAACCACTGATAACCAATGTATTAGAAATGTCAAGCATGAACCAATATATTTTGTACATATGCCAGGTGGAGGATAAGCCGCGCTCATTTAGAAATTCGTACAATGTTAGTTTTTGTGAGCGGGGTGCCTTGGCTTCAAGACAAGGAACGTCAGTCAGTGATGGCTTATTTCGTTGCTGACATGATATATGAGGTATCAGATCGATAATGCACAGCCTAAGTTAGGCAGTAGCTTACTATTTTCGAGTAGTGAAACCTAGGGCTCCTTTCCAGAGTTAAATGCTTATAGAACACATAGACGTGAAAGTGCAAATGCTATAGTGAGTTTGCCTAGTATAGAGTCAAGTTTCAGATAGGCAGCCTTGCAGTAAGCTTGCGAGAATTAGTTAGGTGGTCAGCGCAGTTTCTTGTTTCTCGTTTATTCTCATCCGTTGGTAACTCAATTGTTCTACAATGATATCGTCTTGGAACTTGGAAACAGGTCTGAGTGATGGTGGATATAGCACCGGATCTGGAGGTCTTATTCGTTGAGCCCCAATGCCTTGTTCTCTAGCAGAGACTCCGGGAAGTATTTGAGCTTTACAATTATGACAAAAAGATCGTTTGTTAGCTCTGTATATGATCAGACTTGGTGACGCATGACCTCGCGATCTGTGATATGCGAGATCTGAGTGCGAGCAACGACATGAAGTAACAGGATATTCTTATACGAAGTTGCCCATTCATTGAATCATCTACTTATCAGGTTCATAGTTACTAGGTTGGTATATCAGGCATGGAAGAATTTCGATTACAGTCCAAAGAAGGACACGATATCAAGATATTGACCATGACCCTTGAGTATGTATGTTATGTTATGTTTACTACCTCAGATAGCCACATCTCGAACACCGAAGCAATTTGAAAATGAAATTCTTCTGCTCCTGAGCCAAGAAAGGTACTAGGCATATAGATGGTATAGGACTGATTCAAGGTAACATACGTCATAATAGCAGGAATATTGTCTTTTCAGCGAGTCTTCTCTTATTGTTGCACCTTCCACGCTACATGTAGCCGAGTCAGAGAAGGAAGGCACCTCCACCTCATGGCACTGCCAAGATGGAGGGGGTGCCTGCCACTCGCGAGTCTGAATTCTGAGGCACAGATAAGCCCCTTTTCAAAAATCCGGAGTGTTTCTAAACATTACATCTTATCCCCTGCATCAACAACCTCACCGTTCCTAACCTCCGCCGATAACCTTACACCTAAGGTTGCTCATTGCCAAGATGAGATCGCTTCACTTCATCTTTGTTCTCCTCGCCAGCATCATCTGCCCTTCTTTTGCGGCCGTGGCTGGCAATCAAGTGGCTCAGGCCCACTGGGATATTTCAACTTCACTCAACGGCTTCTCCTTCGAAAGAGCCAGAGCCATCTCCGCCAAAACAATTGATCGCACCGGTGTTCGCATGTCACGACTCAAGAGCCTCAAGCACAAGACTGACTCCCATCCGAGATCTGCTCTCTCCCATCTCACACGAACTCATCTCGCAGCAGCTGGAAAGGGTACCGCCCCTCACCAAAACATTTCTGCTGTCGGGAGCTTCTCCACTGCGTACGCTATCCAGTGCACCTGGGATGACACCCCGGTTTGGCTCATCTTCGATACTGGAAGCTCCGATACATGGGCTGCCAAGACTGGATTCACCTGTGAGGATGCATCAGGCAACGTGAAGAGAACACAATCTCCATGCAGTTTCGGCCAGCCTCATATCAAGAACTTCCTTCATGATGTCTCTGAAGTCTACTTTCATCGCCGTTATGGTTCTGGGGAGGATGTATCAGGGCCCATGGGAGTCTCTGATATCGCTTGTGGTGGGATTTTGGCCCCCAGACAGCAAGTCGGCTTGGCCAGCAGAGCCTATTGGCGTGGCGACAACACCACTGTTGGTATTCTAGGCCTTGCCTATCCATCTCTAACAAGCGCCTACCTCGGTGACCCCAGTGACACATCCGATGAATCTGAATGGAACAATTACCCTTACTCGCCTTGGTTTACTACAGCTATCTCAAAGGGCGCGGTCGATCCTGTCTTCAGCGTTTCTATCGAAAGAAACACCAGTGATGGTGTCCTGGCTTGGGGCGGTCTTCCTCCTATGCCATGGGGACCCAAGTCGTTCGCAGCAACAGATCTCATCATTGTCAGTGGATCCGGCAGAGAGAGAGAGAGAGAGAGAAGGGGTCTCCTTAATGTTCATATTTCTGACAACTTACAGGCCAAGCTCGTTGAGCGTGAGAAGACTGGCTGGGAACCTTCCTTCTACACCATCATTCCAGATGGCTTACAATGGGGAAGCACAACAGACACCGCAAAATACCCCTACATCGTCGACACTGGGACTACAATGATGCATATTCCCCCTCGTTAGTCAACCCGCTTCCCGTTCCTTATGGTTACTAACAGCTCTAAAAGCGCTGGCTGAAGCCATTGCGAAAGCTTTCCAGCCCCCAGCCACGTGGATGTTTGAGTGGAGTGCCTACTTTGTCGATTGCAATGCCATCCCTCCCCATTTTGCGGTCATCATCAAAGGGGTTCGGTTCTGGATCAACCCAGCTGATTTGATCTATCAGGATTTTACCGAACCGGTGACTGGGAAATGTGCAATCGCAATTTCGACGGGAGGATCTGGGCCATATATTTTGGGGGATCTGTTCTTGCAGAACGTTGTGGCTGTCTTTGATGTGGGTGGCGCGGAAATGCGTTTCTACTCCAAATAGCTGTCCGTGTCCAGGAAGCCTGTCACCTAAGAAGAAAACAAGGGATGTAGCCGTGTAGAGGCAGAATGTTAAAGGTGTAAAATATACTGGTTGAAGCAGAAATTGTTACCATCATGCACCTGGTGGTTATATGAACAAGATTGACGCTACGTTACGAAGCAAGAATTTGTCTCGTTATTCCAGATGGTGGAGGCGGCTATAAGATCGCAGATGGAGAAGGGGTGCTGCATATCTGAATCCAGCTCCTCAACATGAGACTGAATACGACACATGATTGAATTTCGAGTTCCAATCTTTTAACAAGTCCTCAAGTCTGCTGTTGGGTGCTTTTGCAACAGAGCAGCCCACTGTATCGTGTGAATGTCGATAGTGGGTGGCACCCCTTGTCATCCAGGGACATCAAAGATGGGGTAGCAGACGTCACTAGACTGGCCACAGACATATAAGCCAAAACAGAAACTGTATTCCTCCGCAATCTAGCACCCAGAGCCCGATTGGCGTAATGGCTAACGCGTCTGACTGTCAGTCTACCTCCTCAACCCCTCCCCCAACACCATGCTTCGACATCTGCTTCCTCCTCAACCCCCAACACCATGCTTCGATATCTGCTTGAAGACGAATGCTAACCTTCAAAATAGTCTAATCAGAAGACTGCGGGTGAGTCCCGCATTGGGCTGTTGTTTTTCTCTTTTTAATCGTACGAATAGAATAGGGATCGATGGCTTGGATCGATGTTTATGCTGGTCTTTGGGCTGGCATTTGCGGTTTTCCTACCTATCCCTACAGTGATTTTTATCACTAAAGTTATATTGAGAACGATCTCACCGCTTTCATTTTTCAGTTCTTGCAGTTAATAATCGTGGTTTAATTCAGACAGAAACAAGAACCGGTGCTTGAAGCATATTGGGGTCTCTGGTCGGTTGCCACTTATACAGCATCATCCCACAGCGACATTATCAGTCGTCACAAGATAAAATTCGGCTTTGATCTTAGTCAATACTTGTAGAATTCTCATTAAGTGATGCGTGAGACCCTAGAATTTCTTGGTATCTGATCTCATCTCCATGTAAATTCATATCGAAACCAGACAAGAGCAGGCAGAAAACTTGGGAATATATTCCAAGCGACAAAAAGATCAAGTAGATTTAGTAAAAGCTAGTTTGGGTATATGACCAATTGTTTTTGGTACTTGATTGGCAGACAGACGTTTTCTCTCCCGATGACCAGGGCCCAAGTGAAATTCTCAGCGAAAAGCTCCAATGCAAACACCATCGTGTATCTGCAGTGGAACGTGATTCGTCGTGTGATGTTGTGTGGGATGCTTATCGCGATAACCCGCAATGGAAGGTAGTTCGTGGTCGTTACTTATTAGTTATCGTGCTGTTTCTAGCCGTCATCCATCTTCACAAGTCCACGATTGCTCCGTCGCAAGTCAAGCATTCGACTTGAGTCACAGGACTCAACTTAAAAGACATCCTGGACTGACGCACCCCATCCTGTTTGGTTCGGATACAGGATCACCAGAGACAGTTTAAAAAACCTTACCACTTCAACATTTGTCATCGACGTCTGACATTACGGGCCGAAGCACAAGAACATTATGAGAGGTGTCGCAGCTGGACCTCCGTCACCTGTGCGGACGAGGGGTCGTGCGAATACCTTTGCCTTTAGCAAGGTACGAGATAAAACATTTCTTTGATTCATTGTCAGTGTTCAAGCGAACGAATCCGATCCACCAAATTTCGTTATCGTGAGGCCGCAAGGCGGTGTAAGGGCAGCAGCACAACACGACAGAAAGCCGCAAAAAGCAACTAAACCTGGGGTGAGGGGACCCCACGTCGGGAAAGTCTGGGAGCTCGAGTGAGAAGTAGGTTCAAGGTGTATCTCCCATCATATCACAACGTCAAATCGAATGGAAGATGGGTCAGAAGACGGTTGACCCCATATATAACATGCGTTGGAAATGCAAACATCGGCCGACAACGTACCCCAGAAAACGGCACCTGGGGACCTTCAAAAAGCAATTGCAACTCATGATATCGCAACAACACGATACGACATGATACCAGTGGTGCCAATCCGGACAGACCCGGAGCTCAGCATAGGTCTCGTGAGCGGCAGCTGGTGGCGGTTCCTGCAGCATACCGTACCGTCCTGTAGTTGCGCCCAGACAGACGGGCCCAGGCGAACAGTTACAGTTGACCGTGAATTGAGGCTGACGGCCCGGGCGGAGCAAGCGTGATGAGATTTGGATCTATCGATATCCACGCCAATGCCAGTATCAATGCCTGTTTACTGGAGCTGACTCGGTCGGTTCTGGGCTCGGCGTCTTGTCGGTGTCTGGGGTGAAATGCCTAAATTCACACAACCAGGGGCAATATTTTCAGTGGCTACAGCATACCCTCAACACCATCTTTCTGAGCTTCTGACACCAAAGATTGCCCTTAAATGCCTGATATCTGGTTGCTGTCTCCGGGGCCATGCCGGGAGGATCCGGAGGCAGGTGACCATGAGACAGCTGCAACGAAGGTTGAGCTAGCGGCTACGTACAGGACTCTACAGTCTACAGGACTCTGGCAGGTCTGCGGGTTTCCTCCCCCACCATCTGATCGGCAAAGGGAAATGGAAATTTTGCAGAGTGGAGGTTCCCCCGGTAAGAGACCGGAAGGGACATGGTGAAGTCAGATTTCAGGGGTGTTTTTGGAGCACCCGACCTTCTGTCCTCCCCTACAGGACCGTCTCCGAGCCACCTTACAGGGCCTCTCGACCGTCCCGGGACCTCTACAGACACGCACGGCGTCCATCCGAGCGGCGGCGGGGGAGGTTTGGCCCGCGACAGTGGATCAGAATCGCGGGCTTTAGCGGGGCAACGACGTAATCCCATTGGCCTGTATCCATTCCATCGTCATTCATGATGGAGCCACGACCTTGAGAAAGACGATGCAAGCCGCATGCTCAACATGATTTTTTCTTTCTTTCTTTCTTTCGTGATTGTGATGGAACAAACTCGATTACCTTGACTAAGGCACAGGTATTTTTTTCTTGCTATAGCAGTGATAAGCTGCACCGTATCAAGTGTGATACTCAGCTGGTTGGGCTTCTCTTAGCCTCAAAACCACGACTCCATCTTCATCCCGAGCTACCTCACCTTACCTTACCTTGCCTTAGCTACCTGCATACCCTTACCTTACTTCACCTTGGACCTCTGTCACTTGACCTCTCTTATCCTCATTGACCTCCTGTCCCCTGGGGCTATTCGCTACGCTACTTTACCCCAGACACGGTTTGCTACTCTACAGAGCAACTAGTTAAAACAGCTGCTGTCCATACTTCTCAATTTCTTTTCCTTTCATCCATAGACCGCTCGCCCTCTATTCGACCCCTCACTCTATCCCCCACCTCATCCTCAAACAGCTTCTCCCCGAAGTCTTGGTTCCCTTGCCCCGGGTGCCTTTACTGCAGATCACATCAAATTCATCTGAGTCTTGCTCTTCTCGGCCAGTTCAACTTTGGGCTGCATACACAGACGGATAAAGCTTCGACTGCCTCTATTTACTGCATCGAGCAAAGTTGCATTGAGGCCACTCGATTAGGGTCAATTTGGCGTATCATCCCGTCGACGTGGATCTACTCCGTTGGGAAGGAACATACCATCCATCTACGTGCCGTGGCTTCCTCGTCTGATCTCAACTGGCTGGCTGGCTACCTTCGGATCCAGTCGTCGGAAAGAACTCACCCAGCTCTTTCCATTCTCCTCACTCACCCTCCCCTCTGCAGAGTCTGCCTCGGCTCACGCAACCACTAACATTCTGACTCCCACATTCTATCACTCATCTTCGATTAGATTATCGTCATTCCAATCTCATCCCCTTATTTGTTTGATGCCTTTGCAGTATTGGAGCCTCATCGGATTTGATCAGTGCCTGGCTCTCATTTGTGAACCTTGATTGCTCTGCTCAGTAGCAGTCGCTTTCAATTCCCATTCCCGCCCAACCAACTTACACCCCATTTGTCGCAATTCATCAGCCACGATGCCTTCTCGAACTAACGGTGCCGGCGTTCAGGCCGAAGATACCAGGATCTGCGTGGTCATGGTCGGCCTACCAGCCCGAGGCAAGAGTTATATTGCCCAAAGAGGTATGTTCTATTCCTATCTGCATCTGCATCTGCATCTGCATCTGCATCTGCATCATGCGCCATCATAGCTGACCAACTTCTCAGCTCAGCGATATCTTCAGTGGCTCTCCATCCCTGCACAGACTTTCAATGTTGGCAACTACCGCCGCAATGATGCACCACAACCCACGGCCGACTTTTTCGATATCAACAATCCCGAAGGAGAACGCACTCGTCGTGCTGCCGCCGAGGCTGCTGTTGCTGACATGCTCGCTTGGTTTCGATCTGGCGGCATTGTTGGTATTCTTGATGCTACCAATTCTACTCTGGAACGCCGCAAGTGGGTTCTCGAGGTCTGCAACGAAAACGGTATCGAGGTTCTCTTTGTCGAGAGCAAGTGCGACGACGAAGAGCTCATCATGGCCAATATCCGAGACGTCAAGACTACCAGCCCGGACTACCGCGGACAGGACCCTGAGACTGCCGCCCTCGATTTCCGTAACCGCATTCGCAACTACGAGAAGGTGTACTGCACCATTGACGCTGATGGTAAAGAGTCTCACCTAACTTACCTCAAGATCATGGATGTCGGTAAGCAAGTCATTATCAGCCGTATCCGAGATTATCTCCAAAGTCGCATCGTGTACTATCTCATGAATCTACACATTCGTCCTCGTTCAGTTTGGCTATCAAGAGTAAGAGCGATTCCGTTATATGCTCAAATCAGTCACTAACAATCTTTATAGCATGGCGAGTCCTTGTATAACATTGACGGAAGAATTGGCGGTGATACACTCCTCTCTCCTCGTGGTGAACAATATGCCAGAAAACTTCCTGAGCTCGTCCGAAAATCAGTTGGTGTAAGTCCAGCCGCACCCTAACATTTTTTATGTGGCTAACCCTGGGTAGGACGATCGACCACTAACAGTGTGGACCTCAACTTTGCGACGCACCATTGCTACTTCTCGTTTCCTTCCCCAGCACTACAATCAACTCCAATGGAAGGCGCTTGATGAGCTCGACTCAGGAGTATGCGACGGATTGACCTACCAGGAGATCAAGGACCGATATCCCGAGGACTTTGCCGCTCGTGATGAAGACAAGTACAACTATCGATATCGTGGCGGAGAGTCGTACCGCGATGTTGTTATCCGCCTTGAGCCCATCATCATGGAATTGGAGCGAAGTGAAGATATCCTTATCGTCACCCACCAAGCTGTGCTACGATGTATATATGCATACTTCATGAAGAAGGACCAGTCTAAGAGCCCTTGGATGAATGTGCCCTTACACACCTTGATCAAACTTACCCCAGGAGCCTACGGTACCGAGGAAGTTCGCTATGAGGCCAACATTCCTGCTGTCAGCACCTGGAGAGGCAAGGGCAGCACCGCTAAGCACGAGAACCCAGCCCCTGGTGTCATGTAATACCATGTACAACATTGTCAAGTTTCACAAGGGTCCTGCGACCTGTACTTGAGTATACGGCGAACATGCGCCCGATGGATGACTGTTACGATTTAAAAGGAGCGTGCATATGGAACAGATTTGGGGGTACGATGACACGGCAATGCATTTTTGAGGAGCATTCTATGACTACTTACTATGAAGAGGAGAGCTCGTACGATATCCGCAGGAACTTGGGGTATGGGAACAAAACATACACGGCATAGTGTCGCGAAAGACACAATGGTAAGGCTTCGGTACGGCTCTGTACAGGATTCACGGCGTTCTTTGCTATTTGTCTGATAGCGGATCAGGCTGGATAATGATTAGCGTCTCTATAAGAGTGAGATCGAAGCACATGAACAAAACAAATTATAAATTCATGATGGCTCGATATGAGAGCCATTATCAGTTGATTGAACTGAAGTTTGGCAATACGGGTAGTTGAGGACAAATTTCAACTATTGTGGCAATGCTTGGCATAGATGCCAGGTTTTGTGACCCCCCGTTTAGAATGTTCTTGTGTCCCAGGTAATGACTAGGATGCCTCTCTGCCCTCGTAGTATCCAAGATTTCGGGTTCCCTTAACTCATATGTGGGACAATGATCTACCAGTACAATAAATCGCGAGAACGATTGGGAGGGACATACTGAGATCATGGATCAACATCATCTCCCCAGCTGATAATTGCTAAACGATTGTTCAACATCCGACCATCGCATAAGTCTGGTAGGCTACTGTGCCGATTATGGCATCAGAGAGCAGCCCCTCAACTTCCCCAGCAATATCTCATCAGGCTCGCCAAGGTGGAGACCGCGGAGAAGAAGAGCAGGGTGCGCCGGTAGTTGCTCGGTGGGGTCGCTTTTGGTACCGAAACAAAGTGTTGGAGACTCATCGAAGTCAAATCGACCTCTTAGACAGCGTCCATAGAAAGGGCCTTTCATGTCCTTCAGTCTTTCCTGAGTCATTCATATTGATATCTTCTGAACCCTCTGGAGTCATAGTGCGCCGTGTTCGTTCCAAACCTACCATGACTACCTGATTTGGCCTCGTAGGGCAGAACGTTCGGAGGCTTGGGGAAGATGCTCGCTTAGGTGATTCTCCGTCATGGCTTCAGTCATTATGATCGTGTGAACTTTCGTTCGATTGTCCTGTAGAACTCGGCAAGTTGTGCGAAGCGCAGTCTGTACCGGTGTTGGTGTCAGATTTCCAGACTTCCTGTTTCGGCTGATTTTCTTCAGTACTTTGCCGCTTCTTTGAAACTATCTTCTTGGCCAAAGACGGAGTTTGTGATCGGATTCCTCCGCGGCGCTTCTCCCTGTTGCGTGTGGCTTTGGACATCGGCCAAGAGCGACGGAATCTTCCAGTAGTTGGTGCAGTCACACTGGGAACTGCAGGTGCACTGTGCCGAGATTGTAGTTGATGGAGGAATGTATGGTTGGGATTGTCATGACAAGTGCAGCGACAAGGAGCGAGGTTGGGCCCGGAGGCTTTGACGATCTTGGCAATGAGCTCGGCCATGGACAATTCAATATGAAGCTTGACGAGATATGCAAGCGGGTGAAACTCGACGTATCTGGCACGACCATTAGCTGATGGGCAATACACGGGCGTTTCAACATACAGAAATGTATTCCGTAGTGACATTGACCCAATGATCAGAATCTATTCAAGTGTCAGCCGGGTGATAAAAAGTGTTGAATAGCGAACACTTACGTCCATCGAGATGGAGACGATGACCATCACCAGGTTGAAGCGATACAACACCACATACTTGGTTAGGCCGTACGATATGAGGGACGAGCGGACAAGATAGACAAAGTAGAAATTCAGAGCCAGGTCAATAACCGCAAAAATCCCTTTCTCGATCCGGTCCCAAATGTTGTTGATGTCGATATAAGTCTTGCTGATTTGCAGTCGAGCCGGTATCCAAATACAAAAGACTGAAACGTTAATAAGTGCCAGAATAATAAATATTCCCCATTTTAGTCGTCGAACGATGGTCGGTGAAACATGGAGGAGGGCTATTCGGTTGACAATGATTTGCATAATGCAATGGATTTGAAATACCCAAAGAAACACTGCTGAGATTAGCCCAGGACTGAAAATTTGAGCCAGCGAACATACAGATGAAGAAATATATTAAGAACCTTGAAGTGATATGGTTAATCGTTGAGCTTGATGTCATTGAAAATAGAAATTGAGCAACCAAAGACTCACCCTGGGCGAATAGTCCCTCGAACATAACCCCAGCCGAGACCTCCAATAATAGCACTGGAGACCAATTCAAGCCATATCAAGACCATATACGTTGTAATTCTTTGTGCGCGCTTCCATTGATGATAAGTTTGAATGCCCACGCGAATGAGACCAAAAATTGCCAGACACAGAGTCATGCCAAAGGCGATGCTGACAATGGCCCAGTCAGAGCAACTTGGCTCGTGGTATTCGAACCATGGTGGAATAAGCAGCCCGCCCCCCTTCATTGTATCATGGCTACTGACGTGATCAGAGGTAAGAGGTTAGATGTTTGGTGAGTGGTGCACACGATTGACCACCAGTTGGAAATGTCGGATTGATCTCGAGGTTTTGTAGCAAGGGTCTCGTCTCGGTTTGCCAAAGCTAAAAGACCAAGTCGAAATCAATGTCGAATACCACGAAAGTGTTGCAAGAAGCAAAATACGATCCCCACGCCACCGAGTCTTCGATATCCGTATCAGGGCATTTCTGCACTGCACGGCAAGCTGAGGGTTTGTCGAGGAGGCGGGTTACGCGGAACAGAAGGACCGGTGCAATGCACGCTGTAGTGGTAGCGTCGTCCAGAGGCTGATCCTGGACTAAAGACTGGACGTTGAGGACGTGGCGCTCCTGTTGTGGAAGTCCGATGGCCCGGGTGTGGAGGGTTAGTAACTTTTAATATCACCTGGCTACCTACCGAGTCCAGTGGTGTCTGACGGTGAAGAGGGTGTTGATTGTCACCGCTTCGGTCGAGTTTTTCTTTTCTGCACCTCCTGTAGGGATAGAGCCCAGTTGCAACAACAAAGCTGCAGGGAGGAGGATGGAGGGCCCTTTTGTCCATTCACCACCGTTGACTAGTCCACGGCATTGTAATTGCCGAGACATCTTGTCAAGAGCGCATTCGTGACATTTGAGCCAGTGTTGGTGTCTAGTTATGTCATTATCCTCAATCCGCTCCACAGCAATGGAACAGTACCAACAGCTCTAACGCTGCTCAAATTGGCGGATACAGCCTGCGATCGATAGAGTTTATCGGGGCGCGGGGGACTTGACTTGCTTGGTCGAGGATTAGGCCAAGCCAAGGCATCGCACGAAGGCCCGTCGATCTTAGTGTGATATGATACGTCAGAGGCAGTTGCCAACTAGGATCTGTCTCTGCCGTCATGCAATTGCCGAATCTAGATCTGACAATCGCAGCGATTTGCGCTAGGCCAATGGCTATTTGACAACAAGGGAGAGTAGAGTGGTCGATTGGACTGAGGTGGGTTGGAGGGTGAGGAATTTAATATTAGACATGCAATTCTTCCAAGGGAGAAGTTATTAATTTCGATGTCGGTAGGAGCTGGTCTGATACACAGAGCAGGCGCGAATGGTGGCACTTTCCAATGGACGAGTATGCTTTTGTCATCTGAAGAGTCCCTTTATCATACCTAGGTACCTTACATAAGGTATTCACTTATAAAGTGGTGCCAGTTCAAAGATCGATGACCATTACCTAGGAAGTTGATATATACAAATCTATATACTGTATGTTTAAGATGCTTGCTATTATGTCTCATTACCTATTGGGTACTTCATCCACCTGTGAGGTGCAATCATCTCAACAACTCACCTAGGTAGGTACTCTTGGGGATGATATATGAAATAAAATATCTACCCATACCTATAGGCTAATAAAAAAAATTAAGATAAAGGCAGTGAGCCTTATTAATGCATTCAATCACAAGCTGGACTTGGGTGAACGAGATGTATTCACAGAGGCTGAACAGTGTAGTGAGTGACACCAAGCATATCATCACGAACCCAACTTGACCACCGTGACTAAACGTCCCCTAGGTAGTCGTACCATTTCATTTATTTAAAATAGTAAATTCTACCAGAAACCACGATGCCTTGTCTGTCAACTCTCCCCATTACCCCGAAGCTCGACAACTATGGCTTTCCTATTTCAACCCCCCATCTTCGGGAACTACATCCTCCCAACAGTTTACATGAATGTACCCACGACACCGGTTGTTCTACCACAATTCACCATAACACCTGTTCAGCTACTTCCACTGTATCGGCCTGTCTTTTCTCCACCCATCAGGATCAAGGTCATCTACCACCGTGCAGGAACTGTTCTGGCCTCGAACGATGCCTGCTACAACCATCCTCCAGCTCGAGCAACAGTGCTGGGGAACTTAACCTGGTGGTCTGAACAGCATGGATTAGGACATGCATATACCCGGCGTTGCACACTCTATCTCACCAGAAGCTACCGCTCAATCCTCACTATCAACCCAATAGATGGACCTGTTTCACCACCAGATCTTGTGAAGAAGGTATCATTTGGCGATATGACAACCCCAGAGTTCCATACGTTGATGATGGACACAGTAGCAAATAACTACGGAGCGTTTATCTTGGTCGATGTAGGTGCATCGGCTAGAGGGAAGTGGTTGAGGAGAAGGAGATAGCTAATAGAATTCTCTAGCATGGTTATGTGCCTATTAAGATTATGGCCCAACAAACCGATAACGATCAGAGTACTCCTCCGAGCGGAAACTCAAATGACACCGCTGACAGCAACCAGAATAACTCGACTGACAATACTCCACCTGCTCCTCCTATCGCTCGTCAGCCTTCACCATCATCAACCTCTTCAACGGATGCCATCAACACCGATGCGCCTGAACCTTCGAACACAGGAGATAATACCGCCGTGCCTGAGCCAGCTAAACAAGAAACTGATACTACCCCTGCGGCAACTGACCCTGAGACAGCACCTAAGATGCCTAAAGTTGCAAGCGTGGAGCCTGACGACACGGAGGAATAAGGGGATTTGCAAACGGTCAAGCGGTGAACAGATATGAAGCATTAGACCTCCTCATTCTAGTTTCTTCTGAATACATAGATAGCACCTGAAGCCTGTGACGCAAATGGGATCCCTCAAACTGTGACTGTGATCGTGTGTTGTTCGGAAGCATCGCAGCCAAGTTGTCACTGTCAGCCCCTGGCCAGCTCAGATTCACGCCAACACTCGCCCTTTTCTGCGCACTCATCAGAAGCAAAACCCCTATCTCACTGAAGAAGAGCTGAGTCTCTGGCGCAGCATTTAAAACACGACCCCTCACTTCAATAACATCTCAGGTGGCCTGAATTACACACACCACCTCCGCTTCCTCAGCCTTCTCATCATCGTTATCTTAGCCTCATCTCACTGCGTCCTTCAAACTCTGGACCTCAGAGTTACCAAGTACCATGGACTTGTTCATCACTGCCCAAGAGCCCTTTGCGCATCATCCACTCAAGGCCAAAAGCTTCCCTTCGGCTCTGAGCAGCTCAACCGACAAACCCCCTGGTGACGGTGATGCAAAACCTCTTGCGCCTCTCCCACCAGTTTCACAGCTCGAGTTTGATCTCATTGTTCATGATCCCTGCCATGACAGCACTCTCACCGGCTCGTGGGATCCTCTCCCGACCCCTCTGAATATTCCCCTCAATACCTCCAGGGTTCATCTTCTCAACCTCCTGCGGGAAAAGCTCCCCGTCGTCGAGGCATCCAGCAAGAATCGTCTCAGTCGCCAAGTCCGCCGGCCCAAGCTCATCTCTGCTACGCTGTACTGGACCTATGGCGGCAAGATTTACCCACTTGGACCTAGCGACAAGGAGTGGCATTATCGCGATCTCGTCACCAAGACAGACATCATGGCTCGCTCTGAGCTTGAGTGGTTTCTTCTCAAGGAGATGATGGCTTCGTCTAGAGGAGCACTCAAGTGCTACATCTCCGTTCGTGGTGAGCACCTCCAGGCCAAGAAGACTTCTGGCTGGTGGTTCAAAAACAATGCCTGAGAGCACATACTCCATCCAGTACGTTCATTCAGCTCTATCTCCAGCCAAGCAAATTGAGTACTGATTGAGTATAAGGACAGTGACACCAACAAACATTGCGATGAAGCTGGACGACCGGCGAGGTGCAGTTTAGGGACAAAGGCAGGGACATTTGTTGGAACTTGATGTACGCAATAAAAGCAAGAATATTCCAGGGAAGGGAACTAATACGCTATTCATACTCGCATTAAAATGTATCGATAAGATCATCTCATATGCTCATGGAATTGCTTGTTGCCTCGTCTAATGCTGTCTCATCACAAGCGATACAAGAATTCAACAGAACACCCGATAAGGGACATTATTTCTCGGTAGTGAATACCTGGAAACATTGGTTCATGTCGGATTACTCTGACTCACTTCTGTTTCGTGCAATATCGGGTTTTGCGTTGTACTCTATGGCACAGTGAACCTCTGCCCCAAATGTTGCTTTATTAGACACTTGTCAAGCAGCATAGACTAACCGTCAACACTAAGATAAGGCAAAGACTTGGACAGACAGATAATTCGAATTAACATCGTAAAGACCCAACTCCATATTTAGCCTAGGTATAATCTGAATAAACCCATGATTCATCCTCGCGCCATCAGACTGCTCACAAGTTAACGCAACGCAACGCAACACGGCACAACCACAGCTCCTTTCCCCGGTGATTTGGGTCTTTAGCTCTTAAATTAACACGACCATTGGTGGCAACAGCATGCTCGACCAATCCACCAGTGTCTCCGAACTCCCCCCCACCATATACACCTAGTTACTTGCTGAGCGTCCTTTTCAGATAAATAAACAAGACAAAGGCAAATGCAGATGACAAAAACAAGTAAGGGTAGTCAAGACTTTCGACGCCAGCCTGTGCCCCAGGCCTCTGTAGTCGTACAAGAGTAGGTAACTTCAACCACGGTACCCAAATTAATCCCCTCATCCCCCATTCCCCTCTATTGGTGGGCTTTGATGCTCGAGAAACAGACCCATGACGATGTCGTTTACTATCATTATGTGCATGTTCCGACATGCGTTGGTCTCGTCATCCGTGTCTCCAATTCACTGCCCAAATAAAGATGACTGGACAGTGAAAAAGGTGTGCTCCAAGAAGGGGCCTCCCAAGAGCATCCGTTATGCATTGACAAACACAGTCAAGATTGTATGTGTGTGGAAATACACGTCTTTCAAAATACCTTCATTCCGTCACACCAAAATATCTTTCCCAGACAGGCCTATGGCAAACACAAACACGAACCGACGCCGCCATGCAAAGCAATGCTGAATAATACTCAAATATCCGGATGTGCGAGATAATCAAGCAATCCATTCCTTACTGGGCTGGCGGGTTTCCCTTGAGACGCTTTGGCATCCTTGGTGTAGGTGGTTTGGCATTACGTGGCATTCCGTTGGCAGCAGGCGTAGGTGCTCCAGATCCATCCTCCTCTTTCACTGCTGATGGCCGTCGGCGCTTGTTCGAAGCGGGGGACGTGTTTGCACTGGGACCGCTGGAGCCAGTGCCCTGCTGGCTTTGCTGCATCTGCATTCCGGGGGCTTGCATGTGTCCGGGCGCTGGGCTGCCCATGTGTGGTGATCCAGGGAGATTCATATGAGCCGCGGCTGGGCTTGCACCCATGGGAAATTGCCCGAAGCTCGGCGTGCGGGCCCCGGGAGGCATTTGTTGACCGTTCATATTGGGGGGAACTCCGTTGATCTGTGTTGAGACATACTGATCGAGGGCTTGGTACGGTCCTAGGCCGGGGTTCGAATGGTAAAATTGGAATAATGGGTTCATCTGTCCCATCACTTCAACAATCTGGACATTATTCATTAGCGTCACTCTTACTTACGTTGAGTGAGCTGTCCCTACCTCAAGAAACTGGAAGACAGCTTCAGTCACACCTTTGCTGTTGACAGCCGAATCCGGCAGGTCAACTAGGACCTCTGGTGGCTGGGTTTGAGGTGACTTCAACTGTCGACCCTTGCCTTTCTTAGACAATTCGGGTGATTTACCATCCTGTGAGTTAGTTTTGTGCCATTCCTTCATCCACATGTGAGCGGGCTTCGCGGCATCAATGACCTGTTTTCGTGATATGAATTCGTCGTGACTCGTGGTGAGGAACTCGAATAGTTCGATCTTTTGTTCAGCGTCGAATTGTGCTCGGAGCGTACCACTAGCGACCAACTATCACCACGTTAGTGACTAACTCACTTACTCAAACCAGTCAGAATGTCTTACGTGAGATCCAGTCTCGAACCAATAAACGAAACTAGCCTTCGAATTCTCGATACAGTGACAATCGCCAGGAAGAGGCCGATCTGTCACACCCTTATCCATGATCAACTGCATATTCTTCACGCCGCTGCCGAAATGCGTGTGGAAGTATCGAGCAATAGCAGGATAAGCGATTTCATATTGCTTATCGGTCGTATCCTCGGCGTCGGTGATATGTAATGAATGGCGAAAGACGCCATTTGGTGAGAAAAAGCGCATCACAAAGCCGTGCCAGTAGGAAAGGTCGTCTCGACCCTTTGAGCCCTAGAGATCTCTTGTTAGCTTGTCGTTGAGGAATCCGTCACGATATATCTTACAGGAAAGCCACTCAAGTGTTCGCTGAATTGCATCAGCTTTAGTAAGCACTGGCCCTTCATGCTATCTCGTCGTTGCTGCTGGAGAATTTGGCTTTGAATTGCAAGTTGCTGCGCGGTCGTGGCGCTCATCTGATGCTGTTGAGGCTGGGCTTGTGCCTGCGGTTGTGACTGTGCCTGGGGCTGAGGCTGCGGTTGAGCTTGTGGTTGAGCAGGAGTTTGTGGCACCTGGGGTTGGCTCTGACCAGGTGGAAGTTGGGAAGGCTGAGCAGGAGTTGAACTGGGCGTCTGAGCTGGTGTTTGAGGCCCAGTGGGAGCGGGTGTACCAGCCTGTGATGATTGCTGAGGGGTGTGCTGAGGCTGTTGCTGGCCAGGCTGCTGTTGCTGCTGTTGTGGTTGGGGTTGAGGCTGAGGTTGTCCCTGGGGTTGTTGACCCTGCTGGTTGACCATCTGATTTTGAAGAGCGAGCTGATTTTGCTGCATAGCTTGTATGCTCTGAGCGTTCATCTGCATCGGTTGGCCTGGATTAGGCCCAGCTTGCATTTGCTGAGCATGAGCAACCTGTTGTTGTTGCTGCTGTTGCTGTTGCTGTTGTTGCTGCTGTTGCTGTTGATGTTGTTGCAGAGCAAGCTGCTGGGCCATAATCGCTTGGGCTTGTGGATGCTGTCCCTGATTTGTTAGCTGAAAAGACGCGAATGACAGCTTGGTTATCAATTGGCTTACCGGAGCCAAGCCTCTCCTGAGTTGATGGAGCTGCTGAGGGTTGAGCTGGCTAAACTGAGCCATGCCCACGGGCATACCGTTACCTTGAACGAAAGCTGCTTGTTGAGCCATGAGTTGTCGCGCTTGTTGTTGCTGAAGTAGATGATGCTGCTGTCGCATCGCAGCCATCGCTTGCGGATTACCAACTGCGAATGAGCCAATTAGCGCTTGCGCAGGGACAGGGATGTCAAGGACAGTGCCAGTAGGGTATCACATACAATGTTGTTGCTGGAGCTGTTGTTGAAGCATTTGCTGCTGCGCGGTGGGATTGAGGTGCTGCAAAGCATGAGCATTTGGGTTCGCACCCGGTGGCATACCGCCCATAAGGGCAGGGTTTACTTGTGCTCCGGGAGCAGAGACCATAGGTCCTCCGAATTGATGAGGCATTCCACCAGGAGCACCTTGCTGACCCGGGTTGTGAGGCATGCCACCAGGTCCCATGGGGTGGCCGGCGACACCTGGATGCCCCATGCCAGCAGGATGCCCAGAGAAATTTGGGCCCATACTTGTTGCCATCATGATCAAGTAGTCGGTCGATTATCCACGGCGTGGATATCGACGATCGCGTTGAAATACTATCGCATACGTCAAACGATGGGAATGAAGTGGATTGCCAGACGACGCGAATGGGTGCGCGAACGACGATTGTCGGAGGCTCGGAGAGGCTGAGGATGTCTGTAAAAGGTATTTCGCGTGTCGCGACGAGACAGGACTGGGTGCACGGTGCGATAGTGATCGTGACGGACACCAAAAACGACAAGGGAATATAGATCAAAAGTGTGACTATTGAGTTTTCCGCTGTGGAACCGTAGAGAATCGAGGCGATAGGAACCGTCAAGGCATCGGCGAGGGGAAAATATAATTATTTGGTGGTGTGGTTTCGCGCTGCGAATGTGGACAAGAGCGAGAACAAAGCCGACGGGGGGGAAGAGGAGGTCGTGGGCGAATAAGGTGACGATGGGGCGAGTGGCACGTCACGAGATTCCAAGGGCCGGGACACAGCGAAAAGGTTGATAGAAGTAAACCACGGGATGACCTGGAAAAAGTGAGGCCCAAAAAGAGCGCAAATCGAGGCGTTGAGAAAGGAATTGGTAGATTTGTCGAAAGACGGGACCCAGGAGAAGGCAATGCGAAGACACGGGAGCGATGCCACAAAGAGGGTTGATCCGCTTTCAGTACGGGGATGGGGAGAAAGAATGGGAGTCGCACGCAAGGACGGACGGGGACTGGGCCGTGGTTGAGTGGGCGGCTGGGCTGGGCTGGGC
>JAAOAG010000551.1:0-15126 GCA_013186755.1 Fusarium begoniae
CACTCCTCAGGCAAGCTCTCGACCTGCCGCTGGCAGGCTTGGAAAGCCTACACTCGGAGGATTGAAGGGTCCCCAAAAGAGGACGCTTGGAGCTCCGGCACCTGGCTCCCCTCGCCGAGCACCCGCTGCTCCTGTCATGCCCGACGACGAGCCTGCGCCACCCGCCCAACCTCGCCTTGGTCTCTCTCGTGGACTTGCTGGACGCTCTCTCGCCAAACCCACCGCACCCTCACCCCCAGTTGCACCAGCCTCACCGCCTCCATCTAGCGGTCTCACTGCTGTGGAGCGCGCCGAGATTGAGGAGCTTAGAGCAGCCAACGACCGGCTAACCCGTCAAGTTGATGAGATGCGACAGGAACGTAGCAAGTTCATGTCAGAGATTCAAGAGCTCAAGAACCAGAATGCTGGCCTGATCGAAGACCACACCCGAGACGTCTTGAGCATCAAGGCCAAGGAGACACAATTGGTCCGCGCGAGAAGCGATGCAGAGGCTACTGAACAGACCAACGACCGCCTGAGACGCGAGCTAGAAAGACTTAAGAAGGCTTTAAGCCGTGCCGAAGGATTGGGCAGCTCTGGAAATGGTATGAACAGCCCTGGCCTTGCTTCTCCTACACACGATGATGTCTACCGAGACCATGGACCTCCCTCGGTGAGCCGCCATAGAATGAGCGTCACCAGCAGTATGTCTGAAGAGAAGGAAAATGGCGAGCAGATGATTCCTCGTAACAAGCTTAGCCCTGAGATGCGATATGCTGGTAGCGCAAGCTCATCCGGACGTGGATCTCCCGCACGAGGCTTTAGAAGTGCTGCCTCGTATCGCGATGACGATCATGCACCGGCACCTTCTCAACGGCCCATGTCATCGCTGCCTCAGCCTACTGGAGGCAATGGTGCCGAGAGTTGGAGAAGGGCAGCAGAGGTGACGAGTCAGCTGAAGGCCCGAATTGAACAGATGAAGGTAGGTTAACCCAACACCACTAATGCGACGGAAACTGACCACGCACAGGCCAAGCAGGGGCTCGCTCGACCTTAGGAGCATTGTTAGAAACTCGGCGCACAATGATTGTTTGTTCTAGTATTAACGATGATGATTTTTGGGAGGTTTATGGCGGAAAAGCTGGATGGGTACTCCTGGGACTGACACAGACGGTCCTGGTCAGGTTGCATTTTCACGGCGTTGGAAGTTGTGCCACCATCTATCTGTCTTGCGTGTTTCGCTTCTCTTCGAGGGTCTGATAGAATTACACATGGGCCAAGGCTGTGTTTGGGATTTTGCGAAGCAATACCCGCGGCGGGTCAGAGATACCTAGTTTTTTTAATGCATCGGGTTGGTGATTTGTCTTTATACAATATTCATTTCAAGCGTGATATCCATCTTTGTCAAGTCAAATATTACCTTCAACTTAAACGTAGTATCTTGTGACATCAATTCATTAAGTGAACATGTAAGAAATAAATACACTAAATCCCCCGGAACTCCGTTATGATGGCTAAGCACTTCAGCTCAACTTGGTCATTGTGACAGCCACTTATTCCTTCTTGTCCTTCTTGTCTTCGGACTTGTCCTTCTTATCGTCCTGCTTCTTGGAGTCTTGTTTAGAGTCGTCCTTTGACTCCTTGTCGGATGATTCCTCTGACTTCTCTTCATCGGACTCGGACTTTTTGTCTTCGTCCTTGGACTCATCCTTTGAGCCAGACTCCTTCTTGTCATCCTTGGACTCGCCTTCTTCCTTAGACTCACCCTCGTCCTTAGACTCAGAATCCTTGTCATCGTCCTTCTTCTCAGCATCCTTGTCCTTGCTCTCGCTCTTCTCATCGCCCTTCTTGTCACCCTCTTCAGAAGCCTTGTTCTTGTCGTCGCCCTTCTTAGTCTTATCATCGCCCTTGCTGTCCTTCTTCTTACCCTTCTTCTCCTCTTCCTTCTTCTTCTTCTCAGCCTCCTTTGCCTTCTTTTCTTCCTCCTCCTTTTCCTTTCGTCGACGTGCCTTCTCCTCAGCCTCTAGCTTCTCCCAGTTGGTATCGTGATCAGCAATACCGGACCTGGCGAAGTTGTCGCTCAGGCCCTTGGCAGTGATGGCATCGCCCTGCTTGATCTTGGCGCGGCCGATGAGGGAGATGAAGATGGCGAAGCCAACCATAGCTGTGAGGAGGAAGCGGTATGACCCGTACCATCGAGGTGCCCATCCCTTTGTCGCAGCGCGGGAATCGGCAAAGTACAGAGCCACGAAAGCCATGAATTGAGAGGTGAGTGCGTACTCTACGGGGAGCATAAGAGTTGGCCATGCGACAATGGAAGCTGCAAGACCCATGCCGTAGCGGAAACGGGTTCGTTCACGAAGGGGTTGCTTCTCCGCGTACTCGAGACCCTGGTTCCAGTGATTAGCTCATACTCAGCCGTTGTGAAGCTACAGACCTACCCAGTGAATAGCGCCAAGGAAAGAGATGATGACAGCACCGTATCCAAGCTGTAGAGGCTCAATTACGCTCAGCAGGTATTTAGCTGTTTCGTGATCGATCATGATAGCATCGTAGAAGGAGTTGCCTGTGGGAATGGGCTTGTTCAGGTCCCAGGCGAGGAAGACGGTTGAAAGCGAAGTTCCCAGGTAGGGCAGTGTGCCAGCCAAACCGAGGATGCTTGACTCGCGGGGGACGTCTGTAAAGGTGAAGGTATCTTTGACAACGTCCTTTGAACTGTTAGAATCTTCGAATTGAGTGTTATGCTACGGTGAAGCTTACGATATCATGCTTAAGCTCGCTAGTCATGTCCTGGTCAGCACTCGTGGAGCCCTGAGCTGTAGACGCAGCATTGGCGGTCGAACTCTTAGATGAAACAACACTTGGGTTGGACTGGAGGAGCTCTTGTCCGCGCTTGCGCTCAGCTTCAATGTCAATGGGCTGCTTGGGAGGGGGAGGATTCTCGTCGTCGGATTTGCTAGAGTAAACGGCGCGTTGCTGACGCCAAAGAGGCGCAATTGACACGCGGGGGAGGAATTGCGAAACTCGATTGGAAGAAGCTCTTGAGGCAATGCCCCAGAGGGAGCGAGATGATGTACGGAACATTGTCAGTGTGATAGGTGAGAGTTCAATGGGAAGCACGCGAGTAACTACTGCAACCAGACGAAGCTGATTTCATCTGATAAGGGAAAAGGTGTAAAAAGAGAAAAGAGTTAAGAAGGTCGGGAATGAAAGGGACCAGCTAAAATTGAAATACCATGAGGATCGGTGTTTCAATGGAGACACCACAATCATGGAAGCTTCCTGTTATTCCAAGATCTTGGAGCTATCTACGTAATGGCTTGTTTGCTACGGTTTCCTTACTAATTGTAACTGGAAATTGGGGAAATAGAATTTCTGCTTGTCACACGTAGAGACAGTCCCGTCCGGCCCGGAAAAGGAGACCAAGCCGTTCATGGATGTACCAGTTTGTTCTGCTTTTGTTGTCACGCCTACATCATCGCGATGGATGTGAAGCTATGTCGTGACGTCATGAGAGTTGTATTTTGGTGGAATAGCTCTAGACCTCGCTCAGGTGGGCAGCCATTGATATGACGACCAATCAGAAATAGACCTTGAAAGCGAGAATGGTTACTGAAGTCGGCAATGATGAGAAGAGGGAATGCACAGATAGCTAAACCTTCTATCGTATTGTTGATATCGATAAATAGTCATGATGTTTTACAGATTAACTCGGCCAAGTCATTGTCCAGAAGATCTTCCATGATGCCCCACCAAAAGTGCCCTGTGCTTTGATGTGCTCCAGGGCTAGGTCCAGCTGTTAGCAGCTCTAAAATTTACGGTAGGTACCCGACCACGTTGGAACGTAAAAAATAAAGCCTCCGTCAATTCGAAGCCAATTCGGTACATGCCCCTCCACCAGAATCATCACCAAGAAACAAGTACCCCTGACAGCATCGTCATACACGCCACACCATTCCCCAAAACCGCTGCTTCCCACTTTTGTTCCGGGCCCAGCTGCGTCACTCACTCACTCACAGCCCGACACGAAACCCACCTTTTCAATATCTCCTCCATCACCGAGTTTCGTCCATCTTTGTTACTCGAGAGGCATAATCGATAATACCCTCACCCACCGAATCCCGCCTTTCCCCTCTATTCCACCCAAAGCCTCAAGGGGAAATACCTACGATACTGCCTCGAGTGTAACCCCGCTCTACAAAGTCCTATACCTCACGTTCACGCCCGAGGATAGCAGTCGCTTCACCGATCGAGCCTCGTATGGCACCCGTGTCAACAACCACACGCCGACAGATGAGTCCTCGATAAATCAAATAACACGAACCCTACCTTTCCCTCCCCGGCCCGGGTTACGGCCACAACACCGCCAGAATGCTCGAAGGTCTCGTCGCTGGCCTGCTTAACCGGTTCCTGGGCATGTATGTCAAGAACTTCGACCCAGCCCAGTTGAAAGTTGGTATCTGGTCCGGCGATGTTAAGCTCCGCAACCTCGAGCTGCGCCGCGAGGCACTCGACCAGCTCAAGCTTCCTATAAATGTCATGGAGGGTCACCTCGGCGAGCTTACACTCGTCATTCCCTGGTCAAACCTGCGCGGTGCACCTGTCAAGGTCTTTATTCAGGATGTCTTTCTTCTTGCCAGCCCGAAGGAAGAGGCTGAGTACGATCAAGACGAGGAAGATCGCAGGAAACAGCGCCTCAAGATGGAGAAGCTTGACAGTGCTGAGTTGCTCAAGGAGAGGAACCAGGAAGGCTTAAGTCAGGAGGAGCAGAAGAAGAGCCAGAGCTTTACACAAAGTCTGGTGACAAAGATCGTAGACAACCTTCAAGTCACGGTCAAGAACATACACATTCGATACGAAGACTCCATCTCAGCACCAGGACACCCATTCGCCCTCGGTGTCACTCTTGAGGAGTTTAGTGCCGTCAGTACTGACGGTCAGTGGAAGCCTACTTTCATCCAGGACTCTAACACAGTCACTCACAAGCTGGCTACCTTGGGTGCTTTGGCTGTGTACTGGAATACCGATTCTACGCTTCTCGGAACTGGCCGAGAAGCTTCAACCTCTTCAGAGGAATTAATGCCACATGATGAAATGGTAGCCAAGTTCAGAGAAATGATTGGAAAAGACGCGCAAGAGAATGCAAACCATCAGTTCATCCTCAGGCCCGTCAATGGCCAAGCAAAGATTGAGCTCGACAAATCGGGAGATATCAAGGTACCCAAGTTCAAGGCCAACTTACTCTTCGAAGAGATTGGTCTTGTTCTTGATGACGATCAATATCGAGACGCTTTGATGATGGTCGATTTGTTCCATTACTTCATTCGACACCAAGAATACAAACGCCTACAACCAAAGAATGTCCGACCCAAGGAAGATCCCCGTGCTTGGCTCGAGTTTGCAGGTAACGCTGTGCTATCAAAGATTCACGAACGCAACCGCAAATGGTCATGGGACTACTTCCGTGAGCGAAGAGACGATCGAAAACGATATATCGAGCTGTTCAAGAAGAGAAAACAAGGCCAACAGATGTCTCCTGAGGAAACTGACGAGATCAATGCTCTCGAGTGGAAGCTTACATACGAGGATCTGCGATTCTGGCGATCCTTGGCCCGCAACCAGCTTAAGAAAGAGAACGCAGAGGCTCTCAAAAACCAGCCACAACAACAACAACAGCAACAACAAGGCTGGATCTCGTGGGTGTGGGGTTCGAAGCCTCAAGAGAAGATTGAACAGAATGAAGAGAACACACAAATGACCGAGGAGCAGCGACAGGAGCTCTACGAGGCCATCGACTGGGACGAAAAGAACGCCATCGCCGATGAAGTCGATGTTCCTCGTGAGGCTATCAAGATGTGCATCGAGACGTCCCTGAGCACAGGTAGCTTTACACTCAAGAAGAGCCCTCACGACCATGCAGCAGATCTTCTCAGTCTGCACTTTGATGTCTTCAAAGCCAAGATGCTACAGAGAAAGGATTCAGTTCTTGCTAATGTCAGCCTTGGTGGCCTTCGTGTCAACGATGGCACGACACCAGACTCAGTCTACCCTGAGATTGTCCGAGTCAAGGATGCACCGACTGACAAGCAGCGTAAGCGACTGTCGTTGGCCGAACTCGAGCAGCCAGAGGAAGACCCATTCTTCCAGTTTGAGTTTGAGCAGAACCCTATCGAGCGTGAGGGTGATATTGCTGTCGTCGGAAAGATGAAGCCCCTTGAGGTTATCTGGAACCCCAACTTTGTTGTTGGCATCGCCGACTTCTTCAGGCCTCCTGAGCGTCACATGGAGTCTATTACCGCCCTCATGGAGAGTGCTGGTGCGACCGTTGAGAGTATTCGTGAGCAAACTCGAGCAGGTCTTGAGTTCGCCTTGGAAGAGCACAAGACGATCAATGCTGAGTTGGATCTCCAAGCACCTCTTATCATTGTGCCTGTCAGCATCACCACCGAGAATTCTACATGTTTGATTGTAGATGCTGGTCACATCCACGTCAACAGTGAGTTGGTAGACCAAAGCACAATGAAGGAGATCCAATCGAAACAGAAGCAGGCATACAGCGATGAAGATCTCAAGCGACTCGAGTCCGTCATGTACGACAAGTTCATTGTCAAGCTGACATCGACCCAAGTCCTTATCGGACCCTCAGTTGAGGACACCAAAGCTCAGTTGGTTGAGAAGACAGATGAAGCTCATCTCCATGTTGTGGAGCGGATCAATGTGGACTTCGTTGTCGAGACCTCCATCCTACCAAAGGCTCCCAACTTGACCAAGTTCAAGGTCTCAGGGCATCTACCAATGCTTCATGCCACCGTCTCCGACACCAAGTATAAGAATCTCATGAAGGTTATTGATGTGGCCATCCCCAAGTTTGGCGGGCCTGCCCCAAGATTGGAGGAACGCAAGGAGCCATCTCGTCCCCGTCTTAAGAGCAACTCATCCAACCGGTCACGAAGAAAGTCTCAGCGTGAGCGAAGGCAATCCACACCTTTCCCCTTTATGCAATCGGAAACCGCTGTCGTGCTTGATGATATGGATGAAGACGACGATGACTTTGAAGATGCCCCAGATGGAGGTGACGCTGAGCAACTCCGAGTTCAGCAACGTATTTTCGAGTTCAAGTTCAAGGTTGATACCCTCAAGGGTTCACTTTACCGAAGTGACCCTGATGGACAAAAGCCTGATGCATTGCTTGTTGAATTGGTGGCCGAGAGATTCGACCTAGAGTTTTACACCAGACCTTTCGACATGGTAGCCGATGTTTCACTTGGCTCGGTCACTGTCGATGATTTTGTGGACAACCCGTCTGCCGAATTCAAGTCGATAATATCGTCTGGTGATAGCGAGGATCTCAAAGAGGGCCGTAGCTTGGTTCACGTCAAGTTTGTCAAGGTCAACCCTTTGTCTCCAGAGTTCATGCCTGTGTACGAGGGTGTAGAGACCAATATCAACGCTGTTATATCCACAATCAACTTGGTCGTTACCCGAAAGACACTGCTAACGCTACTGGACTTTATCCTCATCACATTTACAAATAACGAGGACGAGTCGAACAATAGCAAGGCTATACTGGATGATGATGACGATTCGGAAAGCGTTGATACTGCTGTAGCGGTCGTCAACGCACCCTCAGTAAACTCCAACACAGGATCTATTCGTGTCAAGGTTGACTTGAAGAGTATCAGACTGATCCTCAATAATGATGGCATTCGGCTTGCTACACTCTCCTTCAACAAGGCTGACGCTGGTATCTTCCTCCGAGGCAAGACCATGCGTATCTCAGCTCGACTTGGTGATCTTTCACTCGTTGATGACGTTAATCTCGGCGTCTCAGAGGATTCACATCTTCGAAAGCTCGTGACCATCCAAGGAGATGACTTGGCAGACTTCCGCTACGAGACTTTCGACTCTTCCAACCCCAAGGCGTACCCAGGATATGATAGCTCTGTCTTCCTCCGTGCTGGTTCCGTCAAGGTGAACTTTGTGGAGGAGCCATTCCGCAAGATCATTGACTTCTTGGTCAAGTTTGGCAAGATGCAGGCTCTTTTCAATGCTGCGCGCCAAGCTGCTATGAACCAGGCCAATCAGCTGCAACAGAGCCCAAGCCGCTTCAAGTTTGATGTTGTTGTCAACACTCCCATCGTTGTCTTCCCTCGAGTGCAACAGCCAGGTCAGACTGAGAGAGATGTCGTCACTGCTTACCTTGGTGAGATCTACGCTCAGAACAAATTCACTCCTCTGGACGACAGCGAGAACTCAGATATTGCCATGAAGCTGTCTGCTGGTATTCGAAACATCAAGCTCACTTCCGACTTCCATTACGCTGGCGGAGACTCAGAGGAGCTCGAGATGATCGACCATGTCGATCTTGGATTCAACATTACATATGCTGAGCACAAGTCTGGTGTCAAAAGGCCAGAGACTGAAATAGAAGGAACGATGTCTGACTTCAATCTACGACTCACTCAGTACCAAGTCAAGTTCCTTCTTGAGATCTCCAAGTCTGTGCCTGCAGCATTTGCCGGCGAAGGTAATGACAATGAGGAAGAGGCTGCCAAAGCAGTTGACGAGGATACTCTACAGCGCGCTCGCACAATCAACAGTGAGGACAAGTCTGGCGAAGACCAGAGCCTGATTGATCTTGGGCCAGAGCTTGGCTCCATCGACAAAGAATGGACTAAACTTGACCTTGTTTTCCGAGTCAACACCATTGGTCTCGAATTGATCAACGCGCCTGAGAATGAGCCCGTCCATGACATTGCGAGGTCCAGCCTATCTCGATTCTCGCTTGATGACACAAAGGTCAAGACGAGGATGCTATCCGACGGTTCGCTTGAGGCAGAGCTGCTTATCCGATCTTTCACGATCTATGATAGTCGGCCACGCGAGACGAACAAATTCCGTCGTATCATGTCATCGATGAACAAGGACGTTCAACAACTGATGGCCAGCGTCACAATGTCGGGCGGTAAGGAAAAGAGCTTAATCGCCATGGCTACAATCGACAGTCCACGAGTGATCTTTGCGCTCGACTATCTTTTCGCTATCCAGAAATTTGCCATGGAGGCGTTGACAGTTGATGAGGGCAGCCCAATGGATGACGAGAGCATTGCTGAGACGACGCCTGACGAATCTGACAGCGAGTCCATGCAAGTCTCTTATGCCGGTAACGCCTCGCGCCCACGGTCGCAAATCTCGCGACAACGGAGCGAAGAGGTCACTCAAAAACAGGAGAAGAACGAGTCCGCGATGAGCATTGCTTTCCGCGTCAATCTCGTTGACGCACAAGTCATTCTGATCGCCAACCCCTTGACATCAAGCTCCGAGGCGATTGTCCTATCCATTCGACAGATGCTTCTCTCACAACAGCATGCCTTGACTTTCCAGATTTCTGAAATCGGCATGTTCTTGTGTAGAATGGACAAGTTCGAGACATCCCGTCTTCGTATTATTGATGACTTTTCAGTTCAATTGAGCATGGATAACTCCAAGCCTCAAGCTACTGACATCCATGTAGACATTGAACCACTTGTCTTGCGACTGTCACTACGCGATATCCTCCTTGTCCTTCAGATTGTGACCAAAGCGGGCGAATTGTCTGGCAACGAGCCTAAGCAAGTTAAGGAGACTCCTGCCGAGCAGAAAGCAAGAGAACTTCGCCACGCTGGAATGAAGCAACGATCTGCCAGTGGGCGAGGCCAATCTACCATCGCTGGACGAAGCAAGGTGACAGCAACCTCCCACGCCGTTACCCATGCCGATAACAAGGGCAAGTCTCCAGAGCAGGTTGCCCAAAAGAACCACGAGACGTTGTCAGCGACTGTGGACGGCGTCCGTGTTGTCCTCATTGGCGACGTCCACGAACTTCCAATCCTTGACTTGGGCATCAAAAACTTCACTGCTTCAGCTGAGAATTGGTCGTCGAACCTCAAGGCCGAGACTGCCATTGACCTGTACTCCAATGTCTACAACTTTGCCAAGTCCAGCTGGGAACCTCTTCTCGAGCCATGGCAAGTTGGCTTCGGTGTAGCAAAGGACCCTATTTCGGGACTTCTGTCTGTCGATGTTGCTTCCAAGAAGGTCTTTGATGTGACCGTTACCACTGCTTCAATTGCTCTGGCCTCCAAGTCATTCCAGTTCCTTACATCCGCTGAGGATGTGCTGGACAAGCCACGTGGTGTTGAAGCACCGTACCGCATCCGAAACTACACTGGCTTTGATGTTGTTGTGCACTCTAAGAGTCCTACCAGCGATGAGCCTATCAATCTCCGCTTGGAGGATGGCAAGGAAGCCCCCTGGAGTTTTGAGCATTGGGAGAAGATGCGTGAGAACCTTCTCACTGAATCGAACCAGAATTACGTCTCTGTTCAGTTGGATGGCAGCGGTTTCGATCCTGTCAAGAACGTGAGAATCAACCGAGAAGGAGAATACCTGTATGGTCTCCGCCCCAAGGCTGATGTTCTACATCGTCTCTGTGTTGAGGTCGAGTTAGGCACAGATAACATCAAGTATGTGACCTTCAGATCTCCACTTCTTGTGGAAAATGCCACACAGATACCAGTCGAACTCGGCATCTTTGATGTACAGGAGGGTCATCTACTCAAGATTGAGAAGATCGCACCCGGTGACGCTCGACCCGCTCCTGTGGGTGCCGTCTTTGAGAAGCAAGTGATTATCCGACCTGATGGTGGCTTCGGCTATCAGTGGAGTACCGACCATCTGTTCTGGAGAGATTTGCTCAAGAGACCTACAAAGCAGGTCGTGTGTAAGGGAGAGAATGGCGATCCATTCTACTTCCAGGTCCATGCCCGTTTCGACAAGGGCAACCCATTGACCAAGTGAGTTTTCCTATCCCAACATATGTAATAATACTGACAAATGCAGACAATACCCGTACATGAAGGTCAAGCTCTCAGCACCAGTCACGCTTGAGAATCTGCTTCCGTATGATTTCAAGTATCGTATTTATGATAAGAACACTAAGAAAGATTGGACCAACTTCTTGAGGAAGGGAGGTGTCAGTCCCGTTCACGTTGTTGAGCTTTCACACCTTCTGCTCCTCAGCGTCGACATGCAAGATACAGTGTTCAAGGCAAGCGAATTTGCTATCATCAACTCAGGCACGAATGAAGAGTTCCGCAAGGAGTATAAACTCGTTGTCAAGGATGACAAGGGATTGCCGCTGCATCTCTCACTACATCACTTCAAGATCCCCAACAGTGGAGGTGCTTCCAAGATCACAGTGTTCAGCCCGTACGTCGTGTTGAACAAGACTGGTGTCGACGTTCAAGTCCGCGCAAAGAGCTTCTTACAACAAGCTAAGCCAGCTGCGGGCCAATTCCCTCTTATGGATACGTCTGATCGAGAACGGCCGAAGGCTCTACCTTTTATGTTTTCGTATGGAAATGATGACCATCGAAACCGAGCTCTTCTCAAGATTGCCGACTCGGAATGGAGCAAGCCTCAAAGTTTCGATGCTATTGGCAGTACCACTGAGGTTGTGCTGAACTCGGCGACCAAGGATAAGGAGATCCACGTGGGCGTTACTGTCGAATCTGGTGAAGGCAAGTACAAGCTCACCAAGGTTGTTACAATTGCTCCTCGATTTGTCCTGCACAACAAGATGGATGGTGAAATTCTTGTTCGAGAATCCAGCTCCTCTGGCTATCTCACTCTTAGCGATGGCGCCCTGCAGCCTTTGCACTTCATGCAAAAGTCCAAGGTCAAGCAATTGTGTCTCTGCTACCCTGGCGTCAACAACCAATGGACATCTCCTTTCAATATTGCGGACATTGGCACAACTTATGTCAAGATCGCCAAGGCTGGACAGCGACAGAACCTTGTCAAGGTCGAGGTTCTGATGGAGAACTCAACGGTCTTCCTGAACCTCAGCATGGAGAAGAAGAACTGGCCATACTCGATGCGCAACGAGAGTGATGTTGAATTCATGTTCTGGCAAGCCAACCCCAATGTTGACGAAGATGGCGATGAGGACCGCAGCGGATGGCGCCTGATAAGATATCGTCTCCCGCCTCGCAGCATCATGCCATATGCTTGGGATTTCCCTGCTGCCAAGTTCCGCGAGATCATCATCTCTGCAAATGGCAAGGAGCGCCATGTCAAGCTGGCTGAGATCGGCAACCAGATTCCGATGAAGTTCCACACTTCGTCTGGGGCTCCTAAGATTGTCGATATCAACGTTGCAGCCGATGGGCCGAAGCAAACCCTGATTCTCAGCAATTTCCGAGCCAGCAAGAGTATGTATAAGCCCAAGGCATTGGCTAGGACCAATACCGGCCCCGAGGCTTTTGAGGTCAAGGATCAAGATACAGGCGCTACATTCCGCGCGCAGCTCAAGCTGGCCGGTATTGGCGTCTCTCTGGTGAACGCTCAAATGAAGGAGCTTGCCTACCTGACCTTTCGCGATGTTCAACTGCGATACAGCGACTCGCCTTTGATCCAGACAATCTCGATGGCTATCAAGTGGATCCAGATCGACAATCAATTGTACGGTGGCATTTTCCCTATGGTCCTTTACCCCAGTGTTGTGCCAAAGAAGGCGCAGGAGGTGGAGGCTCATCCATCGCTGCACGCTATGGTCAGCCGTGTCAAGGATGATTCGTATGGTGTGCTGTATGTCAAGTACGCGACGATTCTGCTGCAGGAAATGACCATTGATCTGGACGAGGACTTTGTGTTTGCTCTTCTTGACTTCACAAACGTGCCTGGTGCCAGCTGGACAGATGTTCAAGATTCTGGCAGGCTGTGCGACGAGGATCTTGACATTCCTGAGCCATCAGGCCAACCAGCTGGTCAAGATATCTACTTTGAGGTTCTCAACATCCAACCCATGCAGCTTAACTTGAGTTTCATGCGCACAGAGCGTGTCAATGCTGAGGACAAGACATCATCGCGCAACCCCATCATGTTCTTCCTCAACGTCATGACCATGGCAGTCGGAAACGTCAACGATGCACCACTTCGGTTCAACGCGCTTATTCTGGACAACGTGAGAGTGACTACAGCGGTACTTATCCAGAACTTCTCCAGCCACTACAGTCAGGAGGTCATGTATCAGATCCACAAGATTCTGGGATCTGCCGATTTCCTCGGAAATCCTGTGGGTCTGTTCAACAGTATCTCGTCGGGTGTGACAGATGTGTTCTACGAACCGTACCAGGGCTTGATCCTGTCGGATAAGCCAGAAGAGTTTGGCCTGGGCATCGCCAAGGGAGCGGCTTCGTTTGCCAAGAAGACGGTGTTTGGCTTCAGTGACAGTTTCTCCAAGTTTACAGGCAGTCTCAGCAAGGGACTTGCAGCAGCGTCACTGGACAAGCAATTCCAGGACCGCCGTCGTATCACAAGGGCTCGCAACAGGCCGAAGCATGCCTTGTACGGTGTGACTGCTGGCGCGAACAGTTTTATCACAAGTGTCGCATCGGGCGTTGGTGGCCTTGCACGCAAGCCTCTAGAGGGCGCCGAACAGGAGGGTGCTCTGGGTTTCTTCAAGGGTGTCGGCAAGGGCATGATTGGACTGGCTACCAAGCCGGCGGTTGGTGTGCTTGACATGGCAAGCAATGTCAGTGAGGGTATTCGCAACACTACAACAGTGTTTGACGGACAAGAATTGGATCGCACACGATACCCACGATACATTCCACAAGATGGCATCGTGCGCCCTTACAACCCGCGGGAAGCTCTCGGTCAATACTGGCTGAAGCAAGTTGATAATGGGCGATACTTTGACGAGCAGTACATTGGACATCTTGAGCTACCCAAGGAAGACATGGTCGTCATGATTACATATGCTCGGATCTTGCTGATCCGATCGCGACGTCTGACAAGCGAGTGGGACGTCCCTCTGAAGGATGTTCAGACTATCGCAAAGGAGCGGACGGGAGTCAGCTTGGCTTTGAGAGGAGGAGTGAATGGGCCGTTTATTCCTATTGGCGAGGGCAGTGAGAGGGGATTCTTGTACAAGATGATTGGGGTTGCGGTTGAAGAGTTCAATAGGAGGTTTAGAAGTGGAGAGTAAAAGGAGGATATGGTACGAGGGTTGTTCTGTTGTAATAGGCAGTAGTGCGATGGAGTCTGGAGTATTGATAGATTGTATTTAATAAGAACACACGAAGTACATGCAATGAAGCATCGCGATATCTACAATTGTGACGGATCAAATGCCTAAAGAGGTCCAATGGTGACTACGCTCAGGTCCATCACGGCTTGGAATTGACACTTGTTGATCCAGAAAAGCATATCCCAGCACTTCGAAGTTCATCGCCTGAAAGAGAGGTGGAGCGGATATAGAGCCGAGACGAGACGCAAAGGTCGTCATTGACATACACAGCCAGGCCCGACGCGGCATAACAAGCTTATTTACACAAATACTGTAGCGACCGAGATAACCGTAAGAGAGGCCGGGACGTCGCTCTCTCTCTCGGCTGTGCCGCTTAGTAATGGCTCATCGGCCAGACGGGGACCGATGAACCGAATGCAAATGCGAGAGAAGCGGTATCGTGAGAGGTCAAGGCGATGCTATCATTTATGGTTATTTGATCTCTGTTGGAATGAATCGGCGGAGTCAAGGTTGGGGCGACACTCGGGAGTGAGAGTGGGATAGCCTGTTATCAGTGAGGCCAAAGTCGAAAAGAGGCCATCGTGATCTCACATGCGAGGGCAGCTCGGCAAAGTTGGGATGGAAGAGAGAGGAGCGGAGAGGAGGGGAGGGGAGATAGGGAGATGCCATATAAGGCAAGGACAAAAGAGACATGTGATGTAGATATGGAGTCAAGAACGAAGCGATTAGCAGATTAACGAAGATGAAGTGAGTAGATCCAGATTGACAATCAATGCATGCACTCTCGAAATTGAGGGGAAGTGTCAGTGTCAGTGTCAACCCAAGACAACGGTCTGGTCGTCTTGATAGAGGCTGACGGGCGGGCCAGACCGAGATATCGACGGAGATGGCCGACAATCACAGTGACATGCAAAACGACTATATCTTTCACGGAAGGAGACGAATGAGTTATCCATGTCTATCTCTTTTCAGGCTGACATGTGTGTGTGTACGACTGTGCTTACCGTGATATTGTTTGCAGATAATAGGCTATCACCCCAGCCTCGGATGGTGTGAAGGGGAGGGGAGGGGAG
>JAAOAG010000552.1:0-17101 GCA_013186755.1 Fusarium begoniae
TCTTAATATATTATTAAAACTAAATTTAGAAAAAATATAAAGAAATTAAATATTAAGTTTATAGTATAATATATTACTATAATATAAGATAATATATAAAGTTGTAATTATGGCTATAAATTAAACTATTAATAATAAGGAATATATTAGCTAGGGAGCTTAAGACTATATTTCCAATTTTTATGTTTTCTTTAGTACTCCTTGATGGAGATAGAGACCTTATTTGGAAGACCGATAACAGCAGAGTCTTCTTCAACGACCAGGCCCGATGTACCCCTTGTTCGCTGGTGGAGAATATGCGGTACAGTGACTAGCCATTGGCCGATCTACCGAGCCAAACTCTTGTGATAATTAAATGTCGACTGTTGCATAAATCTGAGCCATATTAAGGGAGATTCCCCCCACCCCCTACTCTTGCTCTTCAGGTGGCACTGCCCGCTACAGCGTAAGCTCCTGTAGCAAGCCCCAGTGGCATCCTACAGGGGCCTCACTTGCTCCCGCACTAAATAGTTACTGCTCCTCCTACAAGTCTTCCGATACACGCTCTCTTACCTTATCGCACCCTCAAGTATCCCTCACAGGTATATCACAAACAGATAGAAATCCACAGAAATTACAGATCGCCATATTTCCATCAAACACTTCTTCAGTACAATCTTCCGCCAGAGCATCCTCGCCGCGCCTCGGCTGTTCCCCATAACATGTCAGCGTTGGAAATTACACAATTTCAGCTAATGCCGATGAGTCTGTGCGACTTGCATAATTAAATCCATCAGCATTGCGTAGATGGCGGGAATATCACTTGCAGACCTGCCGAATTGGGGAAAGGCTCTTGTTTTGCACTTGCATGGTAAAACGAAAATCAGGCTGACCGCGTCTCAGGCACGAGTCAGTCAAAACAGTTCACAGACAGGGTAGAAGAGATATTTTTGCATTGTAATCAGGTGTTATTGTATTATTGTAGGCATCGACGTCGACCACTTTATTTTGAAGAGGAAGATGTTTGGTGGGCGCAATACTTCTTGCGCGACGAAAAATCACTGTAAGGACCTCTGCAGGGATTTAATGCGCCGCTAATCACTGTTGATCAAAGCCCCTTGCCTGTCACATGAATTGATCAGACAAGGACAAGCTTCATAAGTCTGTTCTCACCTCGTCCCTCTGATCTTCATATCACTCTCCATCGCCATGGTTCAACCTCCTCCATCCAGAAACGCCAACGCCGATCCCTGAAACGACAGCCCTAAAGTCCAGAAGCCATCTACCGGCGTCTTGCACTTCTCCACCAGCAAATTTCCAATTGGAACCGTTACCAATAGCAACTCCTCGGGGAGCAAGAAAACACCGGACCTTGATATAGCGTGTTAAAATAAACTTAGAAAAGAGCCCCCTAAACTTAGGCTAGATTTACCTAAATATTTTTATCGCTTAGGGTCAAGGTCCTGTGTTTTCTTTCCTCCCCTAGCGACTATTCAAGCCTTATACTACTTTAGGTCCATGATTTGCAACGTCCCGGGTTCTCCTTGGCGATCAAATATGGGGTTCCCCTGTTGCAGATCAATCCTTCGGCAAATTCACATGAAAGGAGGTCACCATTCCCAGACTTAAAACCCAAACAATAGCTTGTTTTCCCCATGAACGTCCTTTTAGGGATTTCTTTGCTGAAAAAATGGAGATCGGCCTGTCAACTAGCGACGTCAAGCTCATCACCATCATCCAGCAAGTATGCTCTGTTTTATCGCTGGTAGGATGTCTCTTCATCATCACAACCTTTTGTCTCTGTGACGCGTTCCACAAACCTATTAATCGGCTTGTGTTTTACGCGTCGTTTGGGAATATCATGGCGAGCATTTGCTTCATCATGGCGGACTCGTTTATTGACGCGCCTAATGGGGCGGCATGTCAGATACAGGCCTTTTTACTCCATACGTATGTTACACGAACGATATTGTGAGGCTTGACTAATTTGTGCAGGTTTGTTGGGGCTGATGCATTGTGGACCCTTGCGATGGCGATTAATGTTTACCTTGCGTTTTACTACCGCTTCGATGCGCAGCGATTGAGGAAGATGGAGTTGCCGTATTTATTGCTCTGTTATGGTATCCCATTCTTGCCGGCATTCGTCTTTATCTTTATCAAGAATGGCGACGGCGTGAGAGTTTATGGGAGCGCTGTTCAATGGTGCTGGATCACCTCGTCGTGGGACATTCTCCGCATCGCAACATTCTACGGCCCAATTTGGTACGTCTATCAACCTCATAGATCATTGCAGTTCACTAACGATACAGGGTCATCATCGCCATCACTCTCGCAATCTACATCCGCTCCGGCGGCACCATCTACCGAAAACGTCAACAACTCCTCAAAGCGCAGGGCTCAGGGTCAGGCGGTTTATCATACGCCCACCAAAGCACCGTCAACAACATGAAGACCACCGAAGTGACCATCACCTCCGAAGCAGCAACCCAACCCGACGCGATACAATTGCAAAACATGGGCCATCAAGTTACTGTGCATGCTATTGGCGAGCCCCAGCCACCTCAACCGATTGCTCGTGTAACCAGCACCATCCCCCAACCTGTCCAGCGCCCGGCGGTGCGGCCCAGCAACGATGTATATCGCGCGGCGTGGGCCTACACAAAAGTCGCGATGCTGTTTTTTGCGGTGATTTTAATTACCTGGATTCCGTCAAGTGCTAATAGAATGTACTCACACATTCATCCGTCAGAGGTTAGTAAGCCTTTGCAGTTCATGAGCGCAACGGTTCTTCCGCTGCAGGGATTTTGGAACGCGGTTATCTATGCTGTTACATCTTGGGCGGCGTGTAAAGCGCTGCTGGAGGAGAGAGGGCTCTGGGGGTCGAAGACAAGGATCAATGAATTGACGTGGGAGGCTGATGAGGAGTGTGGAAGGAGGAGGAGCAGACTCAAGACAATGTTGAGCTCGAGGACAGAGGATTCAGAGAGTCTGAGGGAGCTGGCTCATCAGAATAAATCTGATGATGGGCGGAGTGTATGAACATGACATTCTTTTGAATTGCCTCTACTTCAAGCAATGATACCAGATACCTTAAAATAGCAAACAGACTTTGATTCACCACATTTATGAGAATAGTAACGTTACAACTTGGCGAACGCCTTCAGCCTAGTTGACTGGGCTTGTGGCCCGTGTATATATGGAACAGTAAGACACGATGAAGAATACAAAACTCAGGTATTACATCACAACAACTTCAGAAACTGAAGGTTAAGTAAAGTATCCTATAATAAAATGGAGAATAATTATATAAGGTTACTTCCTCTAGTAGGTCTTTTATTTTAACACTCTAGCAGACTCCACGGTCTCATTATCGCCCCAATCTCCACTCCAATTGTTATCTCTAAGATATCTCTTCCATATCTCATCCTCGTCATCCAGATTGCGACTTGTCTCTTCCAGCATAAACCATGCTGCGGCTGCGCCGACAACCGCGAAACCAGAGCCAATAAGAAAGACAACCCGATTCCCCTTATCAGCATCATCCGTGTACCGATTAAGGACCGCTGTAAATACCTTTTTCAAGTCAGCCGTATTTCCTAAATTTAGGCACAGACAGCCAATACTTACTTGAGTACCCAGTGTTGCTCCGACTTTGGCCCATGCCGAAATAATTCCGTTGGCTTGACCACGAATCGAGGTTGGGAATGGTTCGGCAGAAACAAGAGCAATGGTACTAGATTGTTGTTAATAATCGACTTTCTTGAGACAGCAGAATGCTTACCTTCCAGGGCCGACTTCTCCCAGCGTCAAGAAGATACCGTACATAACGATGAATAGAGGGAAGATCTTTATTATCGATTGATATGCCCCTCCTAGGATGAAACCAAGAATAGCCTGAAGAAGGAAGCCTAGCGTCATGGTCTGCTTTCTGCCAATTTTATCTGCTAGCCACCCACCGAGGAACGGACCAGGGAGATAGAATGAGTTAATCAGAACTCCCCAACCCAAAGAGGTTACCAGAGAATTCCCCGGATCGACTCTAGACACAATAGTTGAACTGAAAACTCCAAATGGAATAGAAATCCAATTGTAGATAAACCAGGTCCAACCACCTGCCAAAAGTCTTCGCCAGTACTTTTTTACTATCAGCAGGTAAGGCTGTTTCTGCCTCTGAAGAGCTGATTTGCGGTAGGCAGTGGAAACGGCCATCTTGAGGCGAAAGTAGAAGATGCTCAGAGGAGGCAGCATACCGGCAGCAAAGGATAGCCTCCAGACTAGTTCGTACTTTTCCTGCTTCTCGTGAACGCAGAGTAGTAAGATCATTGGAACCAAGCCACCAAAGCAATAACCGAGGGAAGCGGCGACTTCACTCATAATTGCAAAGATGAAACCTCGTCGCTTGCGGAATCCGCTGGCCTCATCTGTGGCTTCCATGGCACCAGCGCCTACACATATTGGTGTCAGGGCAACTCTTCGTGTCTCCTCAACAGACAGGCAGCACATGGAAACTTACCAGTGACAGGGTATTCTCCTCCAGCGCCTACACCAGTAACACCTCGCCCAACAACCAGCATCCACAGCAACCCCGTATGTGTTGTTCCGCTAGCGGCGGTGCTGAGAATCATCCCAACTGTAAGGATGATAGTGGTGGCAATGGCTCCAGTCTTGCGGCCATAATGATCCGCGATGAAACCAAAGAGGATCATTCCAAGGATCATGCCGATAAGGAAGGAATTCGAGAGTCGAGAGTACATTGACGAAGTCATGGCATCTGGGTATATGATATCAAACAAGAGTGACACGCTTCCAATTACGGAAGCGTTGCTGAAAGCAAAAGCCATCATCAGTACCAGCCAATTAGAAGCGGGCAATGAACAAATGAACTTACTAGGAGTCCGAGGCAACAGCAATTGACATGAAACTGAGCGTGACCCATACCGAGAGTCTGCTGACTTTCGTCTCGGTCAGATGGCCGGCTTCGACGCTTTGGGCATCCGTAACCTCAAGAGTCTTGGGACCGTCGTCTCCCTTCTGGGGATGTTGTGAGACGCTCTGACTGTTGCTGACAAGTTCCATTGTGAGCATCGATTTGTTAAGGAATTTACAATGTTGCCTAGCATTGGTTCGTTGCTGGATAACGGGGCAGCCTCTCCTTTTAATATTTGTAATAATTATCGGCCAACATCCCAAGTTTGCCCCATTATCGACGCTACTGTAGTTAGCGAGGTCGGCATCTGTTGAGATAGTGACGCTGATTAGGAGAGCGAATCAAAGCGCAGAATGATATCTTGGTTCTAGCTCATTAGAGGTATTAAATGGAGAAGCAGGATTCAACGAACTTGAGACTAGCCCGATTAGGGTGTCAAATAGAGAACTATTTCATACTGGCCTACGCTAGCCCATTTGAGATATTCGATCGAGAAACAAATGTTTCATCTTTTGGTTTGTTAATCTATACTTTCAAACTCATAGATTCATCTCTGTACGCATTGGCCTAATTCGGGTATTAAAAAGAGAACCACTTTATATTATTCTATGCTAACCCATCCAAGTCATTATGTCGAGAAATGCACCTTCTACCCCGCGAATTGTCGAGGTTCTTAGTACAGAACACCGACACTGAAGGGGGCATTGCATCCCGATAATGAACGGTCTAGCGTAAACGAGAGGTTGTTTATTCCGAGACAATGGGTAACGCAACATCTGATCGTTCTTCTTCCCCTCCCTTGCATTTCTTTCTCATATTGTTCCTTATCAGTGACTTCTTCAATACACACGTTATTGGTTTCAACATCCTTCAGCGTCACTATGTCTCCTACGCCCTTGCCTCTCCAGATTCGTGAGAACGAACAAATCACACTCAGTGACGGAACTGTCCTATCAGCATTAATTTGGCTCCCAGAAGACGCTGAGGATAATCCAGTACCTGCAATTCTCGAGTATATTCCCTACCGGAAACGTGATGGAACCAGTCATCGAGATGCCCTCAACCATCCTTACATTGCATCACACGGGTATGCATGCGTTCGGGTCGACATGCGCGGTTCAGGAGACTCTGAAGGCCTTCTTTTAGGTGAATATCTCAAACAAGAGCAGGATGACGGCCTTGAAGTCCTACGGTGGATTGCATCCAGAACCTGGTGCACTGGCTCTGTTGGTATGATCGGTATTTCTTGGGGAGGTTTTAATGGACTTCAGATCGCGGCTCTGAATCCCCCTGAACTCAAAGCTGTTATATCGATTTGCTCAACTGACGATCGTTATGATAATGATGTTCACTATCAGGGAGGTTGCCAGCTAGTCGAGAACTTTCTCTGGGGTGCGACTATGTTTTCTATTGCTCCTACACCACCAGATCCTGCCCTCGTTGGAAACAACTGGCGGAAAATGTGGATGGATCGCCTTGAGCTTGGAACGCCATATATTGCTGAGTGGCATCAACATCAAAGACGCGATGAATTCTGGAGACACGCTTCTATTTGCGAAGACTACACTGCCTTCAAGTGCCCTGTCTACCTTGTGGGTGGTTGGCATGACCCATACTCGAATTCTATCTTCCGGATGCTCAAGAATCTCAAATGCCCAAAGAAAGGATTAGTCGGACCATGGGCTCACAAATATCCAAACTTTGCAAAGCCAGGTCCCCAGATTGGCTTTTTACAAGAGTCTCTCCGATGGTGGGACAAATGGCTCAAGGGTATCGAAACCAACATCATGGAAGAGCCTATGCTCAGGTGTTACCTGAACGGCACCGTTGGCCCGAAGAGACTTTACACCCATCGTCCTGGGCGATGGGTTGCCGAAAACAACTGGCCCTCTGACAGCCTGGACCCGATGCATATGGGGCTCGCAGCAGGGCAGCTCCTTGTCACACCCCCTCAGAATGTGGAGTATCTGACGCTTAAATCCCCCCAGACCACTGGACTTGCTGCAGGAAGATGGATTTCCTATGGTACAGAATGGGATATGCCGGGAGATCAAAGGGAAGAAGAGATTGGATCTTTGGTATTTGACGGCCCAACTCTCACCCAAGCCTTGGATATCCTCGGTCCCGCGAACTTTCATCTGCGTGTTGCTAGTGATAAAAGATGGGCCTTTGTTGCAGCGGTGCTATCAGAAGTCTTAGCTGATGGCAGCGTTACAAAGTTGTCGCACGGTCTACTGAACCTAACCCACCGAGATAGTCACGTTGACCTGGAAGACCTCCAGCCAGGCCGTTTTTATAATGTCAAGATCCAGTTGAACGAATGTGGTCAGCGAATCAGTGCAGGTAGCCGACTTCGCCTTGCTCTATCATCTGCATACTTCCCTGTTGTTTGGCCATCACCCGAGGCCCCAACCTTGACGATTGATTGCTCTTCAAGTCGACTGGAGATTCCGATACGGAAAGAAAACCCACTGGACAAACAATTGAGACCTTTTGAGCCAGCGGTGAATGGTCCACCGCTAAATGCGGCTGTCCTGCGTCCTACTGGGGCCAAAGCCAGCATCACGCGAGATTTCGAGACTGACGAGGTCACCATTGTCTATGACAATGACGAAGGATTGTTTGAGAATCAAGACAACGGTTGGCGGTTTGGTGGAACAACTAAAGTCAGCTGCCACGTTCGACCAGACGATCCCCTCTCGGCACGCGCTGAGCAGGTCTTTCGTCAAGAGTTTGGCCGTGGTGATCTCAAGTTAGCAATCGACGGCCGAGCTGAGATGACTGCTACTAAAACAGACTGGCACATATCCACTCACATGGAAGCATGGGAGAACGAGGAGAGAATATTCGAGAAGCAGCACAAGTACATAATCCCCCGTGACCATATGTAAAATAGAACCCATTCATTAAAGAGATATTAAAGTTCACATTGCTAAGAGAGGCTCACCTCCATTTTCCCACGCTCGAGCCACAAGAATCCAATTATCGTCAGAGCTTTCCCAGAACTCTTCAAGAAAGCGCAGAATGTTAGAGTAGTATCGGAAAGGAGAGCTCCTGACCAGATCGTGACACAGTTGACGGACAAGTTGGATCCTATCGTGGTGTCCATGACAAGAAATCCCAGCCATCAAGATAGGCCACGATAGACTTGGTAGAAAGCTCCCTTCTTTTATAGCCTTTTTGAGTAGCCTGAATAATTTAGAGCGGTGGACTTCTTCAAAGCCCCCAATGCTTCCAACACCAAGTCGTCTGCAAGCATATATCAACCCAGCTTGATGAAAGGCCTCGATAAGAACAGTTGTGTCCGAGAGATGAGCGTCTCTGGAAGGTTTTAATGTCCGTCCAACTGCCATATATGTAGCTGCTCTGGCGAGTTCAAGTTCGTCTTCGAGATCCTCGAGAAAACTGGGGTCACCACCAAGGGTTCCTTTGCTATTAGACGATGTAGAGACAGTGGTGATTCTGTGTATGCCTAGTAGAAAATGGCCAAATGGAACTGAGCCACTATCTAGTCTGGGCATAACGACATCTCGCACAAGATCGGGATCAAAAAGGGTAGTGCATGCCATTATGTCAAGACTTGCGACTTGATTCGCAATAAAGGTGAAGAGTTCATTATCAGTAGCTCCTTTGGTCAAGTGAGACTTTATCAGAGTTCTTGTAGCTCTCAAGTGGAAAACTGCATCAGCCGTGCTACAGTCTAGGAGAGAGTGATTGCATACCACGAGGGTAGCCGCAAGTACAGCATCGGTAGCTTCTTGGTGCCCTGCAGGTAGTGTGTGTTTTCCATTGGTTCCCATGGTGGTCAACGTTCGGATTTGATCAGTGATTAATGTGATAGCCTTGAGATGGGCCTTTTGTGAGAAGCCGCTTGTTGTGCTGGCTGATGCATAGCTTTGATAAGCTGCCGATAGCCCAATGATAGCATACCGTAGGGCAGGCTGCGTATGCGCCAGGCGAACAACGAGGCGCGTGTACCCATTTTCTGGTGAGTGCACCCATACGTTCTTCGGAGCAAGCTCCAGTGTAAAATATTCTATCAGCTGATTCACCGCTTCTTGGGATGGCTCATCTGGGTCGTCTTGATTGCAGTCTTGGCCAAGAGGGGGAGATTGGACGGTGCTAGGAACAGCTTCTGGAGGCTGAAGAGTGGCTGGTTCAAGAGTAGGTGCTGAAAGTCCCTTGAACTTGCCACGGCTCGCAATCGAGTTGACCCATCGGATCTGCCGTTTGTATCCGGGACAGGACAGTCCTCGTCCCGTGCACTTCAGACAATGCGGGGTAGTACGGTCGCAGCGAATGCGGCGCAAGGAACAAGTCTTGCAGTCTGATTACTTCAGTACATGATGTCTGTAGCGATACTCATTCTGTATCAAAAGGGAGAGGGAATCCATACCTTGTAGAGTCTTCATGTTCAGGGCTTGTTTAGAATTCCCTCTTTTAGTTTCCTATAGATATGACCTCACGGAAGCCCCACTCAGAGAGGTAACAGTATATACCCGCCGTTTTCCCGATTTGTATTGGCCGTTGTCTACACCCATCAGCTGGGGAAAACATATCGCCAAGCTTGATGATAAAATTGCTTGTCACTTTTGTGTATAAATCTGCTGAGAAACAGGTTTTTTTCCGTGCCCTTCCGTGTTCTAGCCCTCATGCTATGCTGCTACCCGTGTGCAAACGATGAGTGTCAGGGAGTGTTTTTACATAGTGCGAAGTGCTTTTCGCATGCTCACACAATTAAACTAACAGCACATCGCGAGCTATTTAGTCCGAGGCTGGAGGTAAAAAGCGCCATCAAATTCAAGGGTCATTAAGAATAATCTTGTAGATTCAGCTCCTTTTCTTGCAATAGCATTTGTCGCTGTGAGAGCACCATCTTCCATCAGATTCACTTTTTAAGTGGCGTTGACCATAGCTCACGGCCTATGCAATCAGCCTCACACTATCTCACCGCTTAACGGTTCGCAACAGTAAGCATAGACAACAAGGCAACCGTTTCGACAAGAGACAACAAGCCTAAACCATTACCATGCAAGCCACCGTCAGAAAACTTGACGAATTTGCAGGGATGCTCACCGTGCTTAGAATTAGTTGGTTGTTGGTTGTAGGGTCAGCGGCAGACATCCCGGTCTACCAATATTTTGATTGGGCGTGCACAGAATCAGGCTGTCAATTATAGAAAAAAAACAAAAAAGCAGAAACGTGCACGAGGGGCCTCCTTTCCCTTTTTCTTTTCCTTTCGACTCTTTATTTCTTTCTTCTCTGCTGTGTCTGTCTGTCGAAAAGTCCTTTTGTGTCAATTGTTTCTGGCGATATTGCTGGTGAGCGTATTGTTTTTCAGCTCAATTATAGTACGCGACGTTCGACACTGCTAAACGTACTACCTAGTTAGCTCGCCCTAATGGCGGAGCAAGCTAACCCGGCCCCGGCCACGATTTTCCCCCCAGGCCGATATTCATCGCGAGTCGCTCCGTTCCAAAAGCTCATCGACGAGTGGACACCTCTGCGACAGTCGACAAAGTCGCCTGAAGAGAAGTTCCAAGAGAAGTACAAAGAGGCACAAGCACAATTTGAAGCGGCGGCGGCCTCAGCATGTCTTGAACCTGATACAGCTAGACTGGATGCCGTCCAATCCTGTATTGACCAGTTGAAGGAACTGACGGCGGAGCGTGAAGCAAACAAGGACGATGAAGAGAGTCAATACCAGGAGTTGTTCCGGGAACAGCAGAAGGCTCTTCTTTTGGAGTTGCACGTTACTGTCGGGCCTGAACTGAGTGGCGAAGTGTACAGCGAGCTCCGACAACTTGGTCAGTTACCTTTGAACGATTCGGCTCGCTTGGATGCTCCTGCTGGTCCATCAACCGAGGTGGCCCCAAGCTCATCCTACTTTACGCCCAATGCAAGCCCTGTTTTACAGGCGGTCCACCCGCCGATTCCCAGAGCGCAGAACGAGTACGCTCACATCCAACCTACTGCCGAAACATCGAGGGGTCAAGAGATACACACGATCAGCCGACCTCAAGACGAAAGCCAACAATCCTCGAAAGCCCAACAAAAGCGGCCTGCAAATTCCCCTCAAGGGAGCCTCCCCCGTCCTCCAAAGCGTCCCCGATCGAATGCGCCTCAACCGCGAGGACCTCTTACCGGCGACCGAGCCATCGACTTCGATGACGTCTACCAAGACGGCAACGCCGCGACGAAATACATAATTACAGAACACAAGGGCTTCTGGTATATCCTCGAGTGTAAGAAGCACAAACTGCACTTCATGAGCAACAACCCTATCCACGGAGCTCGTCGGCACTTGACTGCTGGAACACACGGCCATATGAACGCCAATTACGACGAGACAGTTCGTCTGCTCGGAACAAGAGTTGTGAACTGCGATGAAGGCAAAGCCAAGTTGAATAATCTGGCTGCACAGAGACCTACGTACGCGCAGTATGGCAGACCTCTCAGCAGTGTCTCAGCCGGGTCAGCGCACTCCAACGATGGGCCTCAGACACGAAGTACACAGTTCCTCCCTGGGATCGATCCACAGCCTGGCGAGGTGTATACTACCTTCTGGAAGAAGACGAAGCGATTCTTCGCTATTCTTGTGTTGCCGTGGGGTAGTTTCCGGCAGTTTGGCTGGGACATGAATCTCATGGACAACACAGAGCTCTTGAAAAAGAACATCCCTGTGTGCTATGATTATGATCCCATTACCGGGACGGCTGAGTGGACCGAGCATTATCGGCCCGGTGGTAAATATCATCATAGGCGCAAATACCCAGTCATGTACATCGATGCACCAGTCTTTCCGTGGGATTGTGCTATCGGATGGGTTGCCGTGAACGAGTTCCGTGCTTATGATCCCAACGATGAGGGGATTGATCATAAGGATAAGGTTGATGAGTTTATCCTACGCATGAAGGATCGGGACCGTTTGAGGAACGGTGAGGAAGATTCGGGAGAAGCAGGTACGTTAAGCTCCAGAGAACAAGTGCGCAAGTCACGACTCATCATGTGTTTAACAGAACATCACGAGACTGACTTGCCGTCCAATGATGTCTCGGATGAGCAGGAAAGTACGGAGGTTGAGCAGCCACCGTTGGGATCATGCATGCGTTTGGCGATCGAAATTCCAGACGATGATAGTGACATTGAAGAAGGATCGGGTATGATGCCTCAGTACGATGACTGGACGGGCAACGAGCCAAGGGTCAAGACCGAGCCGACGAGCCAGGAATCTCCTACACAATCCTCTGACGCTGCTACGGCGCAAACAACTACCAACTCGATCGGCTCAGAGACAGTCAACCAGTGGAATGGGCTTGATCATGCACCGACTGTTTACAACCCCGCTCCAGCCCTTGATGCCAATGGTGTCCTTCATCCTCCAGCACCACGCACGCCTACTGTCGATGATCTCGGTATCTCTTCTTCTGGTGCCCATCTCAGACCCAGCGGGCAAATGCATGATCATCCACTATCACCATGCAGAAGCGGGCCGCTGCCACGAGGGCACCATAACGCTCCGGTCGTTGACTCAGGTCCCCGGGCCCCGGAAGCCGTAATGGCTCCGGGAGATCCCCCGACAACGAACGGACAAGCTCCACTGGCATCCATGATTGGCCACGCTGGGCTTGGGAATTCTGCTCCGTTGAACTTGTATGGCTATCTAGCTCCTGGATATACCGCAAGCACGAGTGCAGATGGCGTAGGGAACAGCGAAGTGTTATGGACAACCCCTCCTCAGGCTGCAACAGATTTAACACGTGAACGTGAGATAGACATTCGCACCGCTGCCGCGCGACGGGCTAATTGGCGGCATCCCTTCGTCAGTGACGACACTGACTAAAAATGATACATATTCAGGAGGAGAACTCAGTCTTAAGAAAAAATACATATTACTACTCTATTAATATCTTGCTGTACATAATAAAACCAGTTCTACAGCTTAGGCACAGCAACGCCTTCCCTTAGCCTCATAATCGACTGCTGCGTATTACTCGCCACCAAATTCCCATGGCTATCCCACAGCTTCCCCTCCGAATACGTCCTATTCCCCCCTCCCCTGCTCGTCTTCCTCTCTCTAACATGCCACTCCCCCATCTTAACCTCCGGCACAAAGATCCTCAACGCAAAGTCCAGCGTCGAACACGCAGCCGTATCATCAAACCACATGTGATTATGGCTCAACGGGAGAAATGAAAGACCGCCGTCCATGAGGAATGCTAGTGCGCTCATGTTAGCGGTGGGCGTGGGGAGATCGTGCAGCGCGCGCTGCCACTCGGCAGATACTTTTTCCGTGATGGGGAGGTGGTCTTGTGTTGTTTTGGTGGTGCGTGATGCGCCGGAGAGGTTTTGGGCTGATACGCCGGCGGTGCAGTAGCGCGTGTCGAAGAAATCGGCGTTGGCGGCGAAGGATTTCGTGAATTCTTGTCCTTGCTTCTCAGTGATGGTGCCCTTTTCTAACAACCCCTTCACCAACTCGTCCAAATTCGGACAGTCTTCCGCCCTCGGCCACTTTGAGCACGTCGGCTCAGAGTAATCCCAGCTTGAAGGTTCAATGACATGAAAATCCGCGAGGACTTCCATGCAAACACGGAATTTCCCATTGGGTTGCTGCTGCTTAACTTGAACCCTTCGTGACGCGAAAGATCGCGTATCTCGAATGTTGGTCACGCTGCAGTGCAGCTTCTTATCTGTTGATGCTGGGCCATGGAAGTGTCCGAGGACAGAGTACAGCGACATCGAGGGCGGTGCTGTCTGACACGCTGCGTTGACGGCGATGCTAGCTGTGCAGCCGCCGTAGGCTATGGGCATGGCGTTGCCCATTCTGATGGGGTTAAGACGGGAGACATATTCTCCAGGGGAGACTTGGTCTACAGCCACTTGCTCTGCTAGTGTTGGAGCCATGTTGTTACTTGGGTGTGATTAGATGTAAGGAGTATTTTGAGCAGAGGGTGCGATGGTAATAGGAGATGCTCATGACTTCAAATAATGGTGATTAAGCTCGGGATCAAGTGGGTCTACCTCGGTTCGGCTACTTCAAGAGTGGATCTCAGATCTTGTGCTTATCTCGATAAGATGCATTGTATCGTGATGCAACAGCGTGGTTGCGTGACATCGCAGAGCTAGCTGCATGGACATTGTATCACGATGTTGTATTAGAGTTTTTCCGGGTTTAAAAGCCAAGAGTTACATTTCCTGTTAGGGACAACAAGACACCGTAAGTTACATGTCTTGCAGATAATCTTAAGATGGCGGATTATTACTTATCCGCGGCCGATATCTTACAGCTTGCATTTTGTCTTGAACACTTCTTCTGCAAGAACTAGCACGCGTACTTATATTATGAAAAATAATAAACATTGCAAATGTATCAATTTTGTGTATAATGTTACTATAGATCTTTCTATATATCTATTCAATGGCAGATTTAGCCCCGGTCCATAGAGTCATAAGCTGATTGGCCAGCCAATGTGTCAGCAAGGCCACGCTTTTGCTCACTACGGTATGGGTATATTCAGGCCAATCATAGGCTTGATACGCAACAAGTCCGGACAAAAAGTCATTGCTGGCGATGAGTTTGAGAGAGATAACAGCGGCCAGGGGAGAGTCTGTAAACGCGCTTTTTATAAAATTCAAATATCGTAAGTAGAGTACATATTGTTATTTTATATCGTTCAATGTGCTTTGGCAATTTCTGTTAGCAAATACGATGTCTTTTAAGCACTCGGAACTTTGTTAAATTTTAAGCTTTCTTTGCCTGTGCCAAATTGTAACCTAACAGTCTTATTATCGTACACGCGTCGTAGAGAGACAAATCTTCACGGCTTCATTCTACTCCAATGTCAATACTCTTAATTTCATTCTTCGGCCGTTTGAACAGAGCGCTAGTTGCTGTTCTTTTCCGCGATACAATTTCCATCGCAAAACATATAGGGTAACGCGTCTTCCGCACTGACCACAAATAAACTCAAACCGGGCCTTAAGACGGCAGATCTATCTCTCCGATCATGGCAGATAATTAGCCCGATTATTCTCTGCATTGCGCACACAGTCAGACTCAGAAATAACGTATGATTACCCGCCTTGCCAAAACAGATTCATCCAATGATCTGCAATGTGGCTTACATCTTATCAATCCAGACTCTTGGCAAGTGGGAATAATTGACAAAGACCGAAGGCTCAATTGATTCTGCCTTCAGCTTGCACTCGTTCTTCGCTATCGCTGTCGCGTCATACGGGCAGCGAAGAGCGAAGCGACATAGAACAAGACACGCGTTACATCGTGATGCACATACATTACCTCGTGACAATATGAAACTCAAAGATTGATCTCATCACATTCACCCCAATTGTCAGATTCAGCCATCCATTACGGTACATGCCGTTCACTCTATCAGAGCTGCAAAGCGCAAAACTCGCGCTCCGTGAAGCTATTCCGAATCAGGGCTCCTCCTCATAAGCGAGATGTCAGTCATGCTCGGACACCCGCGGGTTCCTTATACAGTGGGTAACGCATCCACTTCCTCACCAATGACAACCGCCGTGTCCGTCGGGCCGGGTCGATTGCATCTCATGGGGTGATTGTCCGCGGGGACCCGGGGCAAAGAATCTAATATTCGTGAACAAGATTTCATCTTCTCCCGACTCCGTTCGTTATCTTCTGGAAAAGACCGAGTGATTCAATCCGTTTAATTCTGTGTTATTCATCTGCTGTTCCTGAATTTGATTGATGCACATACATAAGCATAACTGAACCGCATGCTATGCCTTTAGCTTAAATAGACCTTCTTGTCTCAATTGAGTCAATCTCACTCAAACAAACTCATCAAAAATGTCAACACCACTCTCGAGGACACTGTCCTCTCACAGCAAACACGACGACCAACACTCCGACTCAACAGCCAATACGCCAACTGAACAACCTCAGCATGATATCACCCAACAGATTAGCAATCTCGCCCGTCAACTCTCTCGCGTCTCTACAACAGCCGGCACCGAACTCCACGCCTTCTCACCCCAGCCCGGCACAAAGCTAGACCCCAACTCACCAACCTTTGATCCAAGAGCTTGGGTAAAAGCTTTTGTGAGACTAGTCGAGTCTGACGCTGGAGCAGCGCCGCCGCGAAGTTTAGGCGTGGCGTTCAAGAACTTGAATGTTTATGGCTGGGGTACTGGGGCGGAACATCAAAAGACTCTTGTTGATTATCCTATTGATGTTGTCAAGTATCTTGCTGGTCTGGTGGGCGGCGTGAAGAAGAGACGGGTGGATATTCTGAGGGACTTTGAAGGTGTTGTTGAGGAGGGGGAGTTGTTACTTGTTCTTGGACCACCGGGTTCAGGATGTTCAACGCTTTTGAAGACTATTGCTGGCGAGACAGCAGGTCTCGAAGTCGGACCTGATTCCTACATGAATTTCCGAGGTATGTCGTCCCCATCGTCTCAACGACCTTCTTAACAAGTACAGGCATCGACGAGAAGAGCATCCGTCGTTCATTCCGCGGCGACGTCCTCTACAACGCCGAAATCGACTGTCATCTCGCCCACCTCACCGTCGGCGAGACCCTCTCCTTCGCCTCATCCGCCCACTCACCGCGGCACGTCCCTGGCGGCGTAACCCGCGCTCAAGCAGACACCATGATGCGCGATGTCATGATGGCCATCTTTGGGATAAGCCACACAGTCGATACTCGCGTTGGCAGCGATTTCGTGCGTGGTGTAAGCGGTGGTGAGCGAAAGCGCGTTAGTATCGCTGAGGCTGCGCTTACAGGGGCGAAGTTGCAGTGCTGGGATAACACCACAAGAGGACTGGACAGTGGGAATGCGATTAACTTTTGTAGGAATTTGAGATTGCAGGCTGACTTGGTTGGTGTTGCTGCTGCGGTGGCGATTTATCAGGCGCCGCAGTCTGCGTACGATGTAAGTGCCCTGACATGACATGATACTCACGGACAGGATACTAACGACGGTAGTTGTTTGATCGTGTGACGGTGCTGTATGAAGGCCATCAGATCTTCTTTGGCCGCATCAACGAAGCGAAGCAGTACTTTGAGAACCTCGGCTTCGAGTGTACGTCCCCTACTCCTCCCCGTATCTCAAGCCAAGCTGACAATTCAGGCCCCGACCGCCAAACAACACCCGACTTCCTCACCTCAATGACCTCCCCCCAAGAACGCCGCGTAAAGCCCGCCTTCATCT
>JAAOAG010000553.1:0-44733 GCA_013186755.1 Fusarium begoniae
ATTTATATACTTTACTTCTTAATTATTAAAATTTAAAATATTAATTTTAGTGTAATTATTAAGAACTGGTAAACTCCTCTATCCGAAGTGCCATACAGGCCAGTCTCGCAATCTTTGTCCGTCGGGGGCATCCCAAACCTCACTGTCTCACTTGTTTGTAAGACGCGAATAAAAAGCCTAATTCCTCGCCACGATACCGTATCCCAAACGTTTCCGTTAGTGTCAGCCAGCCACATCTGGGTCTCGAACAGACGATGAACGCCAAATCTCACATCCCTCAGGTTGCCCCTCCCACATCTGCTATGCATATCACGCCTCAGTCAGATTCGCGGGCCAGTAGGATAAAGGTCCGCCTGAGATAAACTCAAGTAGCCAATAGATGCTGTTGGTCTGAGCCCTCCTTCACTGATATCGATCTTGGCACTCTTCCGATTTTCGTACTTCTTCCTATCAGATCCTCATCCCCGCAAGTCTAGGCCCGGGCCTTTCGCCGCTATTGACCTGGCCCACCTTTGAGGCTAAACCGTCGTTGTGCCAGAGTGAGCAAGCTGAAAAAGAGAGTTATCCTCGCAATTGATTGGGAAAATGTGCTATGAATATAAATATTGTGTGTCCTGCCCAGCGGCTGCGCTCAACAACCAAAAACACCAACTCAAATCGTTCTACAATTAACTGAGCATATCCAATCACGATGTCGACAGCAACACAGACTCCACCGTCTGAAAAGACACTGCAAGAGAAGATCGAGCACCTCGGTGAACTCGTCAGAGATCCCAAATCTGACTTGGGCTCCGATGAATTGCCACATCTTCCCGAGCTCATCGATGATTGGTACAATACTGATGTCGATGTCACCAAGGAAGAGTTCCATCAAAGAATCTTACGAGTTTTTAAAGATTCCAAGCATGAGCAGGTTTACAATAGCGTTATGGATCAATTGCCTAATGCAACGCGAAAAGTTCTCGAAGATTTCATCGATGGCCAAAAGACTGCTGATGAAGCTGGACAAGCTATCAAGGAGGTTGCACCTTTAGAGCTTGGGGTGTCAGGTACCAGCTCTCATATTCAGACCTTTTCTATGATGGCACAGCAGGTGACTCCTCCTGGCAAAACCAAGGTCTGTACTCTTCTCCATAGAAGTGTGCTCTATATTTAACATTCGCAGGGCAAGGAAACCAAGGACTTGACCTTTCAAAACTGGGGTCGCACCGTCAAGAATACGCCGACGGTCACGTATTACCCCGAAACCGTCGCCGAGATCATCGAGATTGTTCGTGATGCTGTCGCCAAGAACAAGGGCATCCGTGTTGCGGGTTTCCGTAAGATTATGGTCTTACCAAGCTTCCTCTCAACTGACTGTATCTAGGACACTCATGGGCACCCGTTTTCGGGAGGAGTAACAAGGCTGGCCAGTCTACTAATGGCGATGTGTTGATCTCCACCTTGACCGAGACCAACGCAAGCAGGTTGCCCAATCTCACTTCGGTCCCAACCAACCTCTTCCAGCCCAAGGACACGGAACTCAACGTGATCAACGTTATCGCGGACCCCAAATTTGTAGGGGCTCCGGCTCTGAAGAATGGCAGGAAGTATGTTCAGGTTGGAACAGCGACCACCAATGAAAAGTTCCGACGGTGGTGCATTAACACGGGAAATGTCACTTTGCCTATGAACATTATTGAGGTTGAGATAACCTTTGGCGGTAGCAACGCTACAATTTGGTGAGGTCTCAAGTAGATTCTTTCTTTCACCATTGGAACTAACGCTCGTAGTCACGGCGCGGGCATCAACAACCCTACCTTGAGCGATCTTGTCCGACGAATTGACTACATCGACGTCAACGGCAAAGAACGCTTCGTCAACATGTCCGATCCCACGCTTCTCAAGGCCGCAAGCGGATGTTTCGGTCTTCTTGGTGTCGTCACTTACATCACTTTTGAATGCGACGCCATGTGCACCGCCGTCATGCGTCCAGTCAAACTCGACGTTATCGACGCTATCCCGCCGCCGCCCGAGATGAAAGACTCAGATATCCCCGCTGCTCTTCGCCAAAAGCGCACACAGGCTCAAAAAGACGATGCGGTCCGTGAGTTTGAGCGTCGTGCGAATGAGGACTTTTATGCAGAGTGGTTCTGGTTTCCTTACTCACAGCAGGTCTGGGTTAATACCTGGAAGACGGACACTGACACCAAGAACGTGGTTAACTACCCCAGTAATGCAAAGACGTTATATCAAGTTGCCAGCACCGCAATTATGAACATGGCCCAAGAGATTGGAAAGCATATCCATGCTTTACAAGTTGCGCCTCAGACGCAGACTTCCCTCCTTTGTAGGTTTAGATCATCCACTTGGAGGAGACAAAGGCTAACGCGACGCAACAGCTTGGCTCGCAGTCAAGAACTTTGACGATGTCAAAGGAACCAACAAGTCCATCAGAACTCTGCTACCTAACGCTCTTCATTTCCAGCGCGGCGTCCAGAATATTCGGGTCCGCAATCTGGAAGTTGAGATGGCTGTAAGTCTTTTCATGGTTTGCATCGATCCAATAACTAATGTGACTATAGCTTGACTCCAAGAAGGGCAAGCCCAATGAGAGAGACTACAGCAACGTCAGACGTGCTTGGTGGGACGTCATCAAGACATGCTACGCCAATGCCAAAACGTCCCCTATGCGCATGCCCATGGAGATGCGCATAATGGGATCCAGCGAAGTCACCCTTGCGCCACAGCGAGGCAACAAGCTTGGAACATGCGCTATCGGTATCCTGACTCTGGAGGCTGTATCCGACATCTGGGTCCCTTACGCGCAACAAGTCCTTGACAAGTGGACGAGCTACAAGACAAACGATGGCAAACCTGTGGTGGTGAAGCCTCATTGGGCTAAGGAATGGTACATGTACAAGGTTGGCGGTAAGCCTTGGATGGAGAAGTTGGTCAAGGAAGATTACAAGGAGGAGATCGCGGAGTTCCAGGCGCTGATGGCTGATATTGGTAAGAAGCATGGCTGGACGCTTGGGGATATCAAGAGAACGTTTTCGAATGATGTTCTTGATAATACCTTCCTGGGTGGCGTTGCTATCTCTAAGCCACAACAAGCTGCGAAGTCAGAGAAGACTGTTCAGGTTCAGGTGCATGAACTTCCTGCAGATACAGTCTCAGAGGTATCTTTTTGAGCACTAGCTATTATATTATTCTTGATTGATATTGGAAGTGTGCCTGTTTCCTAGAAAACGAAGTGTCAGGGACAATAAAAGGCAGGGACAGAAGCAATGTTTGATATATCAGTGGGCGAAACCGGCACAGTTGTTCCTTGCGTAGTGTCGGTTTGCGTTATGTTATCTCTTTCCAAAATCGAGCTGTTCTATGATATTGTCTCGGGGGATAATTATTAGTTGTACGAGTGTACTGGGCATGAATGAGAGGTGACTGAGTTTGTGTTTTCAACCCAACTGACGACAAAACGACAGGTGGCAACTGCCCGAGCCTTGAACGTGCAGCCATCTCTGGATTGTCGTTTCATGTATGACCTTCAAAAGCTACTACCAATCGCATCTCGAGTTAAGCGCCGAGTAGGGCCGGGTTGTACGACAAGCAGGACAAGTCAGACGAAAAGTGGTTCGCCAGGCTTAATTTCAAGGCTTTTGTCGCCTGACAATACCCGTGGACTTTAGTAGAGCCGCACGCAGAATGTTACGAGTGGGGAGCTTTATCAAGAGTGCATCCGGTTAGCAGCAACTCCGGGCAGTAACCTGGAAGGTTACAAGTGTCATGGAGGTATACAAGTTTTGGTAGGACAGTCGCATATGCCTGAAAGTGTGGTCCTAGATTACAAGGCTCGTATTCAACAGTTGTGTAACATGTACAATTCAAGGACGTCTGATTGCCCCGAATACAGAGCGTCCCCACCTCGGTGTGAAGTAAATCTGCAGTCGCTGATGCTAAAATTAGCTATATCCCAGCGCTTGATCCTGGAGCTTCTCTAGCTCTTATGCACCCCTCCCTCAAGGGTAGTCGCGCTATATAACTGGTGTAGACGCTGCTCATTTCTTACTGCTGACTCCCGGTGGTACACAGCTGTCACCCACTAGATGTCAAGAAGTCACAACTTACACCGCCCTACAACAGGCTAAAGGTATGAGCACTTTGTTAAAGCCCATATACAAATTGATTTATCAAGACCTGCCAAACGCACTGTGCAGAAGCTTTCAGCCATCCACTCGCGGATAGCCTACCAACGCCTTTAACCAACAATATCCCTGCGGCCCTGAACTGAAAAGCTAAAAGAAGATAAGATTTTCCATTTCTGCCAAAGCATCGAACACAATGCCTGCAGTGTCGACTATTATCCGGGGCGGTATCAACCAGGAAGACAATGTTCAAGAGCTAGAGGGCCTATCCTTAGATCCCAAGCTTGATCTATCTCGAGATGAAATACCTGGCGACGACCCTACCGTTTTCTCCATTTTCACTCTTGTCACGCAGTATCGTATCCCAGCTATTGATTTAGCACCAATATTTGGGGTATCTATTGAGAATTCTACCAGCTCAGCAAGAGGGTCTCTTGGCCTTGGCTCTGGCATATCTTGCAATGTTGTTGTTCTTGAGACGGATGAAGAACACAGCAGTGTATGCCCAGTGGGTATGCTTAATTCGTCCAGGTGATTCTTGCCTTGACCTTTGTCGGTTAATATGAACATCTACAGGAACCTTGATTGCTCTAAAACGATACAATACCCGGCCTGTTGGTGATGAGGACGGAGGAGTATGGACTAAGAAGATACACCAGTGGCTATCTCAGGAGCTGAAGGTTTTGTGCCATCCCGACTTGAGTAAGCATGAAAATATTATCAAACTGCGGTTTATTGCCTGGGAAGAAGACTACCAGATTCCACACTTGGGCTTGGAGGTGGCAACCTATGGTGGGTGCACTTTGGACTGACGTCTTGCAACCATGATCTACTGACAGACATTAGGAACCTTGGAAGACTGTCTTCAAGATCTTCGATCCTATAGCTCCATCCAGCGAAAGTCCCACCTAACCCTTGATATAGCATTGGGCCTCGCAGCTCTAGCCTCTCTAGATCTAGTGCACGGAGATGTCAAACCAGGCAACATTGTCATTTGCCCCCACCCTGACAGAGAAATTGTTGCCAAAATCTCAGATCTTAATGGCGTTGCACTCGCTTCGGTCTACGGCTTGAGGGAGTTTACTGCAGGAACACCGGCGTGGCAGCCTCCTGAGGTGCTCGATAGAAGGTTGAATATTGACTGGCATCTCACAGACGTATATGCCTTCGGTATGGTCATAGCGACGCTCTGGTCTGCCCATGGATACATTCCCCAGGGGGGCACATTTCTGGACCCATTTATACTCTTCAATCTATCCCACGAGCAATGCATAGAAACCATTGGCGTCTGGAAGCGAAATCATGACTTTGATCCACAAAGTACAATCCAGTTAGGTTTGAAGTTTATCCCGGTCAAAGACGTTGACATCCCCCTGAGAGATATCATCACCAATACCCTATCGGCAATTCCAGCAAGGAGGACATCTCTGATTCGTCTTTTAAAGAAACATTTTAGCAGTTATGCGACGGGGGTCGGCAGGCATACCTCGTGAGTGAGCCCTCCAGAAATACGTATGAGGATACTTAGCAATAACAATTCAAAAGCCTGGCATCTTTTCCCGAGACTACGGCATCGACTACTTCTTACTGGGAGTCTAACAATCTCACCCCAAACATGGTACGTGCGTGGCAAATCCGTGGATGACATCAATCTGACTTGTACGGACGGTAGTGCCTTCATCGTGGATTTCTTGACCGTCCGAGGGAGTTCCAGACCAATATGGTTCAAGCTTTACTCCGGCACGGGACGAAGCTCAAGAATCTGATAACCTTCCATCCGCGGCAAGACCATACCGAGAGTTTTGGACAAGATGAGGAGAGGTTGATGGAGTCCAACATTACGGAAGATTTACGAATCGAGGCTAGAATATTGGCGGATGGAAGGCTGCGCACTCTGGTGTCTGCGGCAAACAATCTCGGATCAGCCTACTTGCTCGGACTAGGGGTGGGGATTGACGAAAGAGCAGGTATGGAATGGTTTCGCATTGCATCAGAGTTGGGTGAATTCAATGCTTGCACCTGGTTTTGCCCCTTGGAACAGTCCATTCAAGGAGACTCTTTGTCCCAGGTTCCAAGAAAGAATTGGGCGGCGCGCGGCACTATGCACGGCTACTCGTCTAATGCATCATGCTTGAGGAATCTCGACTACGAACTATACCAGGTAGCAATCAAATGGCCGAGCCGACATCAGTGGGGAACAAAGGCAACACAAGTGGTACAAATCAAGCCTTACACGGAGCTCATGCTCAAGCCCATCCAAGAAGATCATAGCCGTGTCAATGACCGAGTTGAGGGTCTCGGCAGACCTAATATTGGCGAGAGGGCACTCCATATTTGCGCTGCCATTGGGGATCTTGGTCTAGCAAGACACCTTGTCTCAGAACTCAACGCGGATGTAAACATCACTAACGACCAGAATGAGTCACCCATCTTTTACGCCACGAGAGCTGGCCACTACGAGATTGTCGATTTCTTAATGGAGTCCGGTGCCGACGTCACAAAAGTCACTACTATGGGTCTCAGCATTCTACATTACGTTGCATCTATGGAAGATGAAAGAGCTGCGGGATATGCGCTCATCTTTGCCGAGCTTGGTGCTAAGCTGCATACTGCCGTTGAAGAACTCTCTGGAAACTACGTCGAGCCTTTCTTTCTCGGAGCTGGAACTCCCCTGTTTTGGGCAGCTCTGAAAAACAAGCCATTACTCTTTGCATCTTTGGCGGAGCTTCATTGCAATCCAGGTGATCAGCTTAGTCCGCTAGAGTATTATATTCTCTTACAGGCGATGGCTAAGCTGAACACTCATGAGATACTTGCCTCGACACTAGAGCTTCAGTCTTCGCTGGTAGATTGGAACAGAGAGTGCTCCATCAACCTGACCGTCAAATTGACCTGGGCAAGGTTCCACCGACAAAGCTTGGGCGACCTTGATGTGGCAACGTCCAAGATCACGGGATGCAATGCCCTAACGCCACACCAGTTAGCATTCCTGTTGTATCATGCTATGGACACCTATGAATGTATCCTCTTGCATCGGCGCTATATTCATATGGCCAACTTCCGCACTGCGAAGGAACAGACGATCAGGCACTTACTTGACGTCGGAGCAGATCCTATTTTCCGCGGAGATGAAACCGCACCAGCCACAGCCCTCTCATGTTCTGTATTTACCGGCGATACTATTGCCTTTAATGTTTTCATGAATGAGTTGGAGGCTCAAGGAACAGACATATTGTCTATTCTGTCTGATGAGAGCCTATTCGGAGGCACCCAGGTCTTGGAAATGGCTATATCGGCCGACTCTAGGGAAATCTTCTCGCTTCTGATCCATGGTTATCCGCGTCTACTCAAGCAACGAGATTCCTATGGGCGTGGGCCGCTTCACTGGGCAGCCCTGATGCCATGGTCTGGTTATACATCAAAGTTGCTGGACCTCGGAGAAAACCCACATGACAGGGACAACGAAGGCTGCACAGCGTTTCTGGCAGCTCTTATCAGAAACCCTGTGAGTGAGTCAGGTAAGACTATCTCCCATCTGATCGCAACAAGAGCAGATATGGAACAGCTTCTTGGAGCAGACGATGGCTCGGGCATGACATGCTTTGAGCAGCTCCTTCGCTCTAAGATGGATCGCAGCTTTGATCCCATCCGTTACTTTATTGATACGTATGGCAAACCTTCTATTTATGGGAGACGAAAAATCACGATATTCCAGATCGTCCTAGGCCACCACCTTTCGTTGACGGATAATGCTGGAATAGCTCTGCAATGCACCGTATTGAAGTACTTCCTCAATATGTTCCCGGATAAGGTCGACGTTCTGGGCAGCACTGGTCTTTCACCACTCCAGACTGCCCTTATGTTTGCAAACTTGGCAGCTGTAGAAATTCTTATCGCTCATGGCGCCGATGTCGACATCGAAACCAGAGAATGCTCGCAAACTGAGCTTCCCGAGGGCTATACACCACTCGGCATTGCTCTTTATCTTAAAGCGCAGCCTATTCCTGATAATTTTCGTCGTGAAGGCCGACGTGCAGCTGAGATCAGAGAAGATAATCTGGATAGCATCACAGACCTCCTGATCAAGAGCGGTGCCAAAGATCCTGGCAAGAATGCGGACTCGGCGATACAAAAAGATACAATCAATTTATTACATGGGAAAGAAGTCGATGTCAGACTTTTTCGTAGAAGCATCCGAATGCAAGAGGTCGAGTGGCCAAAGAAGTTACCGGGGCAAGCGAACGAGACCCAGCCTTTTCAGTCCACTGACCTGCTCAAATCCCAAATCGAAATTCTGAAGCCAGACGGCTTGTCTGAATTCTGCGGTCTACAAGATATTGCTGCAATGCTCCACGATAAACGCCCCCCTCGTGTGGCTTATGGCAATTGCATGAAGAAGCCCGAGCCACCGGATGGTTACATGGAGAGTCTACAATCGTCCATATCCACCAAGGCGCTTGAGTCTTGCGACAGTGAAGAGCTATCATACTTGAGTGGTAACCTGTTGCTATCTGGTTGGGAGGTCAGGATGACGAAAAAAGGAAAGGTTTACTATGAGGACCACAATACGAAGACGACATCGTGGGAGGCACCAAAAGCAGAACTTGATTGAACACATCACGCTTTTGATTATATTTACATGATTTGCTTTTGGAAGCTATACCAGTTAGTAGTTTCTCGGGTAGAATGCGTTTGAGGTCGAAATGATTGCAATTTCTTCCTCCATAATGAAAGTCTGTTAGTACTTATGCCTTACACTCGGCCAGCGGCTCTACGACCCTCTGCCAGAACCTGTGGCTCATGACCTTCCGTTCATCTTGAGGCCTGCGACTATCTATACCAAAGTCCCCCTTCAGACAACAATTGATCACCTTGACGAACTTAGTCCCAACCATACCTTCAAGGTCTCTCCCAAACTTTCCATCCAAACAACTAACAATGTCGTCAGAGACCTGGGCCATTGTCATGTTTTTATATTTGTCTTCAAACACTGGCCGCCAATATGCCACTTCTAGAAGGATGATTCCAAGGCTGTAGACCTCACGGACCTTATTCCATCCCAACCCTACCAACGGATGATAGTACACGTCCAGTTTCGGCTGTCCTAGCGGTCGACTTTCAAGAGAGGTATCAGCCGCGGGCCGGCTGTACTGAAAGCCGCAAATGAAGGGTGCAGCTAGGTTGGCATCGTGCATCGTCCTGCCATGTTGTCGCTACGTAGCGATTTGTGTAGCCAGTCGGCTGCGTGTAATAACGCCACGGCACTCGCAAGCTGATGGGCCAAATGGAAGCGTACCTCAAGCGGTGGCCGGGTGCCACGTTTAGAAATCAGCTCAAGCAAAGACAGGGGAGAATTGGCGTCCATTTCCATGCCTCGTGGAATGGAGTATACCAGGCCAATACGTCGACTACCCTTGGATGCCTGCTCATAGTCCAGATCATCGAAGACTCCAAAACAGGACAGTCGATGGAACTCCGCTGGATTGGCGGTTGAGAGCAGTGTTCCAAGAGCACAGATACGCGACACGATCTGGGTCTTAGCTTGAACAGTAGCGCTGACATACTTCCACTCAATAAGGACCTGCTGAGGCGGCTTTCCAGGTGACTCGAAGGTGCCATTGCTGTAACTAGTACTAGCGTCGGGTTTGTAGACTAGGTCGAGATCTCGAGCTTGGATGAGGTTCGCACGTGACGCTGCCACTTGAACGTCTTCTTCCTGGACTTGCTTTATCAAAGCTGTGAGCGAAAGCAAGGTATCTTGAGATGGCGATATTGTGGAGTTACTATGGACTGTAGGTAGCGGTGCCAGCGACGATGTCTTCTCGAGGGCGCTGACGATATTGGCGACTACACGCGCCTCGTCATACTGATCTGGACGCACCAATCCCTCCAATGCATTATTGAATTTGTCCAAAAGCTCAACTTGCTTCTCCAATTTGAGTTTGTCTTTGGCCGCCCACGCGATGGGATGTGATGTCTTCTGCTTGTCTCTTTCGCGTCGGAAGTGAGATATCCAATCACTCTTTTTATGAAAGGCAGGTTGTGCTCCTAGTCCTCCAGGCTTCCCCGGAATGGGGGAGGAAATGGGCTTGATCTTGTATTTCTCCATCAACACCTTCCCAACGACCTCCTGCGTATCAATGATGGCGGCAATGGTGCGGGCAACAATGTCCTGGATCTCCTTAGGCTCCTTCACGACCAGGCAGCTTTTTTCATCGTGGGCCTTTACACGGTCGCTCCAGGTCTTGAACTTGATGAGCTGGTACTCGTAGAGTAGCGTAAAATTGTCTGTTTCTTTATGGGAACCAAAAACATCGCGAATCAAGACATACCCATCTACCGCGCCCTTGATAGCGAGAAGGATCCCAGTGCCACCAATAACAGTACCGACAATAAATTCAGCCATGATGACTCAAATAAAGTGAAAATCTTGGTGCCGTATACTTGTATACCGCATGGGCAGATATAAGACAAATAAATAAAGTTCAAGTCAAATCTAAACCCAAGTTAAGTATTTTTTGCATTGTCACGAGTTACGTACTACATCTTGTCACACATAACGATGACTCGGGTTGACTCGGGTCCCCGATATAATTAGTAACAGGTGCATAATGTGCTAATGCAGGGAGGGAAGGCTGGGTGAGCTGATGTACCTTAGTAACTGAGCCCGTAAGCTGTTAAGGCCGCTAGACATTGTATTAGAGTACTTGTAAAATCATAATATTATTACTAGATTAAAAAACAAGATTGTATCCTACTTAACTCATAATGTAAATACTTTAATAAGTAATACACATTTTTAAAAATAAATATTAAGGATGTAATTAAAACTTGGCTTAAGGTTGTTATGAGTTAATTCGAGAATTTAAGCGAAATCTCAAGATTAGTGAGATTTTCAGGGATTTATAGATATAATTCAAGGTCAGAGAGATCTGGCTTTTAAATCCAAAATTCTAAAGACTTTGCTTGGTAAAACCTATAGAAACGCTTTCTTTATAACTATATTAAGCGATTAGATTCACATCAGTAATAATCGATAGGACCTCCTAAGCTACCTTAACAGGGCTATAAAAGTAACTATTAATACAATCGAAAGTGGAATTATTATGGACCAGCTTCATATTTTGCATTTCCTACCAACGGTCTTATCACCAAAGACTAGGATACAGGAAATTAGGGCATATAGGTGTAAGCGATGTAATGTTGCTTGGGCATTCTGAAAACAGCATGTAGTGAGCCATTGACCATAGAATAGGAATGACAAAATCGGGACATCTTTGTTTAGTACCTTGACTACTGTGAAGTTAGAGAAGGCTAGTCAGGTTCAGGTATATAAACTTCCTGCACATACAGTCTCGAGGGTATCTATTTAAGGACTAGCTATCAAATAATTAGCTGGATATTGTATTATGTCTTGAACGATGTACCCCGAGCGTCGAAAGTGGTTGATACTCGTACTGCTTCTGAAATGTGCCTAACGAAGCAATAGCCCACGGTTAACCTATTACGTTCAATTGGATCTTGGCATACGATGTGAGGGATTAGTCAGCCCCGAATACTACCTGGCCTGATTCTAGCCATCGTCAGCAGAAATACTATCAACGCTGCCCGCTCAAACATTCCACTAAGATCTCGTCCCTAAAACCTACCAGCAGTCTGTAGTCATGTTTTCATATGACAGCATAAGCACAGGACGCGGACTCGGCCCAACGCAAATCCGTCTCCTGCATCACCTTCCAGCCAAAGATATCAACAATCCGATTGAGTGCCGACTCGAAGTTGTCGCATTCGAAGAAAACCCAGTGTATGAGGCTCTTTCGTATTGCTGGGGTGACAGTAGCCAACTTCAAGGGATAAAATGCAACAATGAGGCATTTCAAGTCACCGAAAGTCTGTTCTGTGCACTGCAGCATTTAAGGAGCGACCATGTTGAGCGAATATTATGGATCGACGCCATTTGTATTAATCAAGCGGATCTAGAAGAGCGCCAATCTCAGGTCAAGCTTATGAAAGACATATACACCAAATCGGATAGGGTAGTTATCTGGCTAGGTCCAGATCCTGCCTCTGATGGAGTCGACCACTTGTTCGAAATGATGCAAACGATTCCGAATCTTCCGGATCCTCAACTAAGCAAACGGGAGAGAACATTCTTTGAGATGAACGTATATGATGCTGATCGCTGGCATCAAGGCGAGGACACAAACCCTGAAGTCAAGGACCATATTAAGAAGGACTTCGTTATACCTAACGAGGCTAAAATGGGCGCAATTGCTTTGTTGACAAGGCCATGGTGGACAAGAACATGGACGGTTCAGGAGATGGTTCTCGCTCCCAGTTCTATCATTATGTGTGGCCACTTAGCTGCTCCAGCATCAGATGTCCGACGCACGTGCGCTGATGTTCTTATGCACGCAGTTAGCGACGCATTTGACACTGGCGATAACGAGGAGCTTCTAAGCTTTGGCGACCTGTTTGGTGACCCCAATGGTACACTGTACACGGCCAATATGCGACTACATCGCAGTGTCAGTGCGAAGATGGAGCTTGGAAAACTAGTCCGGTTTCTGAGATGGTTGAGAGCGAAAGATCCAAGGGACAAGGTATACGGCTCTTTGGGTATCGCCGCATCAACATACGGCATTGAGCCGGACTACACCATTTCCACTGTCGAATGCTACACGCGTGCAGCCTTTAGTATCATAAGCGGTAGCCAGTCATTGGAGATTTTCAGCGCTCTACGAAGGCCATCCTGCATAGAGACTACCTTGCCAGACCTGCCATCGTGGGTCCCCGACTGGAGTTATGACTTCTCTAGTGTCCCAGATAAAGAAAAGGGACCATCGGGTATCAACAATCCCATCATTAGGGAAAACATTCGTACTCCGATAATGCTGGAAATGTCGGATGCGTTTCCCGAATGGAAGGCGTCCGGATCCAACATACCTTTCAAGGCAAGACTTTCAAGCAATGGCAAGAGCCTCGTCCTCAGAGGTATGATCTTGGAAGAGTTAAATTGTGTTGGGAATAAGCTTGAATACCCATGGCCGGGACCTGAACTCCAGTCTGAGAACCTGGTCATGGAATCAATCCACGATTTCAAGAGAGACTGGAGAATCTATAGATCTATTGGTGCCGCCATGGACACTATCAAAGGCTGGCAAGATCTGGCCCTCGAAAATGGGAATTTACAGACAATGTCCGGCGAAACCGGAATGGATGCATTCCTCACTACCTTGTTGAGCAACCGGATTCGTCTCAGTGCTGATCGACGAAAAGTCTTGAATTATCTCCAAAACAGCATCGGAACTAGCTTTAAGATGAGCAGTAGCGGCACTGTAATGAATCAGCTTCATCTCCCAAACGTGGCACCGAAGCTATACCACAGACTATTGGGATACAGAAAGGTTTGCAATACTGATGAGAACGAAATTCTTTCGTTTGGGAAGTCCTTTACCGACGTGCAGTTGGCTTTTGATCAGAGAATGGCGATCACAGGATCGGGATATCTCTGCATGCTTCCTTGGTCTGCACGAGCTGGGGATCGGATTGCACTGCTTCGAGGTGGGAGGACACCGTATGTGCTGCGGAAGGCGGGGGAGAAATGGAAGATTTTGGGGGATTGTTATGTTCATGGCATCATGTCTGGTGAGGCATGGAGTGATGATAAGTGTGTTGATATTGAGATCATTTGATCAAAGGGCAAAGGCTCTCGGGGAAAGCCTTTATGCGGCGTCGTGTGTAGGGAGGGCGAACCTCAGCGCTATCATTCACTGCACTCTCTGGCCCTAGACATAACTTGATAGAAACACTGAGTTACATTTCATGAGAACATGCGTGAGTAAGTCATGCGTGATAAAGTCAGAGACAATATGGCCTAGAAGCCAGTTAGTGGCAGACACATGAGCGAGTCTCCTGTCGTGAAACGTGGCCTATCAGAGTGGAAAACTCATGCAATGGATGCGAACATAAACCGCCGAATGTCGCCACTGATCGTGGTGATCATAGAGATATTTACAGCTCTCCGATAAAAAAAGCTTGCTCTATGGATCTTCCTTCTCGCTATTCTATTCTGGCGTCTTCACGTCTCGTACAACCACTTCTCGAAAGTTCCATATGACGTACCATGGTGACCACGGACGCTTTACTCCGTATATCGTTACACAGATTGCTAGGATCTGGAACAGTCCAAGTGTTATGCACAAAGCTTATCATGATATACGATCAATAACAAATATTTACCCCTCAAGCTGATGTTGGCAGTACAACAAAAGGGGCTACATTTGTGTGATTGCTCTGCCGTTTAGTCGTCCAGAAGTTTTGTTGCCTCAGAGTCTCATTCGGTGGATGACTACACAGAATGACAACATACTTAGCCCCATTCCTGTGCAACATGAAGTTATGGGTACAGAATATGCTTTCCTCAATTCGGCTGTTTGGAAAGACTTTGCGGTCTACGATGTTCTTAGCGTCCAGTTGAATAGGTATCTTCCGAGACGGCCATCCAGGATTGCGGGAGAATTGGCTACTTCGATAGACGGGGTGTTTGGATTGGACATAGAGTGGAATGGAGTTCGGGTCTGCACTCTTGTGCGGACAGTGATTGCGAGGATCACAGTTTCGTTGGTGCTTGGCGGCATGCTAAGTAGGCAAGCACACATAAATCTGCAAGGGTTTGCGACTAACAAGAGTCAACTTAGGCACCGATGAAGAACTCCTTGAGAGCCTGTCCAAGTCTTCCGCCAGTGTTATACCTAGCGCCATCGCCTTATCATTATTTCCTCCGTTCCTCAAACCAAGCACTTCCCGACTCACATCCATCTTCAACCACATTTACATGAACAGAACCCTCAAGGTTCTCGGCCCACACATCGAAAAGAGAATCATCGGCGTCGAAAACGAACCTCTGAAGGCTCTCTCACAAGACGATGTGCTTACTTGGCATATTCACGAACCACTGCGCAGGAAAGAACCTCGCTTCGAGATGGCCAACGTCATTGCTTGCCGTGTTTTCGCTGCAGTGTTTGCAGCACTAGAATTAACAAAACTCACAATGACATATGCTTTCTTGAACGTTTGCGCGAGCAATCCATCAACCCAAGTTTGGCAAGGTTTGGAGGAACAGGCACTTAGTGGTGTCTCCACAAATGCTAATCAGACAAGTTTGAATGGCCTGCATGTCGCGGACAGTGTTATCAAGGAAACACTTCGGCTCAATGCTGCAATCAAAGCGCTTTCAGTAGAGGTTATGCAGGAAGATGGTCTGGTAATCGAAGATCGTATGGTTAATCTCCCTCAAGGCTCTCACGTGAGTATTTCCGCTTGAGGTATTCATCCACGACGAGGACATCTATGCTAACGCATACGCTTTTGACCCGTTCCGCTTCGTATCTTCACACAAGGGCGATGGTCAGGACACAGACTGTCTTGCCAATCCTTCGGAGATTTACCTCACACTTGGGCTTGGGAAGCACTTTTGTCCTGGGAGACAGTTTGCAGCTGTCGTCACAAAAGTGTTTCTTCCGTATTTGGCAAAGAATTATAATTTGGAGGAAGTTCATAAGAAGCCTGGTTTCTTCAGTTTGGGGCATCTTTCCGTGCCTCCCATGAGGTCAAAGCTGAGAGTCCGAAAGAAAGCAAGCTGCGTAGAGTCTTGGGTATACAATCAAGTCTGGCACTTCACTGTATTGCCTGTATTTTGCTTATTTGGATGTTTTCATATCTCATTGTGGATGCGATGTCAGGCACGGCGAGGAAACTTAATATCCAGATCGTAAGGGATGAGAAGACTTAGGTAAAATTAGTAAATCTCAGCATGCCTTAAGACCAGTGAAGTTTTCTTGCTTGCTGATAGATGTGATAGACTATGGGAATGTTTCAGGTTCGAGACGGTGCGAGGCTTGATGCCTAGCGACAAACTGTAGGCGAGCTCCACTCGAATTAGGTTTAGGTCGTGAATGAGCTTGCCTGCAGATTTTGTTCTGTTGTGTCAACAATCAAGTAAATCGGAGAATTGTTTGTTGTGCCATGGCCCATGCAGTTTGAGTGACGAGTGGGCCTCCTGCATGCACGTCGCTTCTCAATCCTTTTCATAGGACGACTCAAGACAAAGCCAAACGAGTCTATTATGTAAGTTAGTAATGTAGTAGAAGTTAAGTGTCTCAAGACCTTCCTCCATTCCTTCCTTTCTTCCTTCTTCCTTCTCTATTCCTTAACATATCTGGACTCTTACCTGTCATACCATTCAACTACATCTCCTCGTCCCAAGTCATCTTTGCAAGATGGTGTATTACGAAAGCCCATTTAACGTCCCCGGGTCCAAGAGGCCAGGTCAGTTGCTATGCCTCTCCACCTGCGTTGCCAGACACTAACATTGCATCTTAGATCCAGGAAAGCCCATAGTCATTGGCATCTACGGTATTCCGGGCTCTGGAAAGTCTTTCGTCCTCGAACACCTGCGTAAAGAACTCGGCGAGCAAGAGGTCGCATTCTTCGAAGGCTCTGAAGTCATTGCCTCACTCGTCCCCGGAGGTCTTGCCGCATTTCAGAAACTCACTGATGACGAGAAGTATGAGTGGCGCGGTAAAGCTATCATCCACATCAAGAATGAGGCCATGGCTAGCGGTCGAGTCGCGGTAGTGACTGGTCACTGTTGCTTCTGGTCTAAGGAGGAGGATGAACCTGAAGACGTCATCACAGCCGATGACTGGCACACATTCACCCATATCATCTATCTGAGACCTGACGTGCGGACCATCATGTCAAACATCGAGAGTGACAACAAGGATAGATCTTACATGTCCGATTTCACCCTGAACAACTTGTGTAACTGGGCAAACAGTGAAATCTCGGCCTTGGAACATATCTGTGAGATGGAGAAGATTTTCTTTGCCAACATTATGGCGCCCACGCCCGGGAAAGTCTTGACCTTGGTTCGAGATATCAAAATGCCCGCAACAGATGAGGCAAACATCGCAGAGGTGACGAAGCGACTTGACGAGATCGTCGCTCTGCACGACACAGAAGAACTCCAGACCTTCCTCGTCTTTGACGCTGATGGAACACTGTCGGCTACAGATGGTGGACTTCTCCTCTGGAATGCGGTGGAGGGAGACGAGTGGGGCGGTAATGTTATCCTAAGCTATATCTACGGCGGTTCTATGGGGTATTCACTTGAGACGTTTCGCAAGGCTACCGAGCTTCTGGAAGAAAAGTGTGACGACGAAGAATTCGAAAAGCATTGCAACAAAGCGTCAGCGTCCGTGTCTCTACACCCCGAATTCGTCTGCCTCCTGCGCCTCGTCGCACAGAAGAAACATATAGGCGCCGTTGTCGTGACCTGTGGCGTTGGACGTCTATGGACCAAGGTCTTGGAGCGCCATGGTCTTGCTGACAGTGTCAAAGTCATTGGTGGAGGAAGATTCTCAGATGGATACCTCGTCACTCCTGGGGTCAAGGCTGCTGTGGTGTCGCACCTCCGAGATGCTCATGAGCTTTACGTCTGGGCCTTTGGTGACAGTCCTTTGGATATCTCCATGATGTGGGAGGCGGACCAAGCAATCGTCGTTGTCGGTGAAGAGGGAAGTAGAAGCAAGACTATGGATGAGGAATTGGAACCGGTTATTCGAGATTATCACCTACGAGCCCGACAGGTTCTCCTGCCAGCTACAGCGTCACCTAGACTTGACACCAACACTCTACCTGTTGTCAGCATGGACGAAGACTTCGTCAACTCAATCGTTGACCCCCGCCCTGACCGCCAGCCGCTCAGGATCTTCGACGCAACCCATAAAGCCGCCGCCAAACTTCTCATGTCACCTATGCGCGACGCCGCAGTATTTGGTCCAATGCTGCGACAAGCGCATGCCAATGTCGGGCGATATCTCGCCACCGAATATGTATCCGAGCTCATCGGCCTTGAGGACTACGCCATTCCCCACGTGCAGGGCCATAGCACGACCGGTTATTATCTCCTCAATGAAGCTACTACTTCCATCGTCGCTTTGATGCGCGGCGGTGAACCGATGGCGTTCGGTGTTAGCGAAGTGTTCCCGCAAGCTATGTTCATTCATGCCTCTGCCGCTGAAGACGTGAAGATGCATCATGTCCAGGGACAGTCGAACGTAATCTTGGTAGACTCTGTTATCAACAGCGGCAAGAGCGTCATTGAGTTCATCAATCGCGTTGTCCGCCTTGAGCCCAACATCAACATCACGGTCGTGGCCGGGGTAGTTCAGGCCGAGGCGATTGCCGAGGGTCATCTATTCTCCAAGGTGATGAAACGGCATGGAGCTGGATTGGTTGCGCTTCGGGTGTCAGAGAATAAGTTCACTGGAACCAAGACGACTGACACCGGCAATCGGCTGTTCAACACGACTCACTTGGCTTAGGCTTCTACAGTGCCGTGAGGCCATAGTTACAGATCCTGGAGATAGACAATACTAGTTGGTGATAGAGGTCACAAGAAATGAAGAGAATTTGACATTATCTAACTGGAAGGCAATTGCCAGGCGACGTAGTACTTCCACCTCCATGACCCATCGCCATCCTCCTCACGGTAGTCCTAGCCCTCATTGTTACAGTTCGTGCAGTAGTCCATAACAACCTTACAAGAGTTCGATAACTCAATATGTCCACACATCCAAATATTGTCACTCTGCTTCGCGTTCTCACGTCTGTATCCAAAGTCAGTAAACAGCCCATACTCAACAGCCAGAGAAGAGGAACTTACGCTTCCTTGATGAGCTTCCCGCTCATACCAATACCATAGTCATCACAGCTAAACTTGGCAATACAAGCAGCCTGTCCCATGGACATGACCATGAGAAGACCCTTCTTGGACCGACTGTAACGCGTAGTATAACCCGTGTAAATAGTATTGTCGTCAAATTCACCAATAGCGCGGTCACATGCGTCGCCAAGACCGGACTTGGAGAGTCCATCGCTTGTACCGCACTGCCCAGAACCGTCGTTGTCGACGTGGGTTTGCGTAGGGACTGGTGTAGCGATGGTCCTCACCTCGCCGATACCATTGGAAAATGTTGCTGTTACATCCTTGTATACTTGTCCGTACGCAAGAGTATACGCAGTCCAGGCGAGGACGGTTCCATCAATGGTCTTGGTGAGAGGTTCGTTGATGGGTGCTTGTGTAGGAGGGGGTGCTTCAGTAGCTGGGTCGACCTTGGAGGGATACTCGGTGTACGCTTCGCACTTGTTGTCGATGAGTGTAGCTGTCGCGATGTACTGGTTGCCTGAGACGGTGGTGGAGCATTGGCAGTAGGCTGATGTGACGCGGGGACCGCCGTAGATACCGCAGGGGTAGTACGTGCGTACTGGAGCGGTCGTGATACCCTCAGTTGAGCCAGAGGTGATGGTGTTGCTAGTCTGGTCGGGGGCACGGGTTGTTGTGAGGAGGGTGCTGGGCCTTGTGGTAGCAGGGACTGAAGTGTCAGTCTCATCAGTATTAGTGGTCTCTTCCGTCTTGGCGGTTTGATCAGCGGTGCTGGTCTCATCGACAGGCTTGGTAGAGGTCTCTTGGGCGGAGGTCTCAGCTGCGGTGGTGGACTCAGGACCTTGGTTGGAAGTAGTCACATCAGCAGCCTCAGTCGAGGTAGGCACGTCAGAAGTGCCAGTCTCAGCTGGACCAGCAGAGGTCTCACTACCAGTAGCGCCATCACCACTGGTGGGAGGCAGAGCAATCGACGTCTTGGGCTGGGTATCCGAAGCGGCAGGAATACTGGTAGTCTCCCTCATCTTGCAAGACCCAGTAGTCTCCGTCGTCTCAGCAGAAGTTGTAGTCTCAGCCTCAGTAGAGGTAGGCTTCTCAGTGGTGCTAGCCTCCGTCTTGGTCTCCTCAGTCTTTGACTCTTCCTCTTCAGTCTTAGACTCCTGCTTCTCAGTCTTGGACTGATCGTCATCATCATCCTCTTCCTCACTCTGATCTTTAAGATCATTGCTGTTGGTGGTGAGAGTACTGACGATGGGGGTGACGCCCTCAACAATGCCACCTGTGATCTTGCCAGTGACATCTTCAAGGTTGGAGACGACACAAGACAAGGTGTTGATGACGTTGGAAACGATGTCAAGAAGTCCACGACGTCGCTTGCCGGGACAGCCGCCAGACTCATTGCCACCAAGGTCCTTGATAGCACCCTTGACACCGTCGATCAAATTGTTAACCTTGTTTAACGTATCCGTCTTGAGGCCATCAGGGTTGTTCGTCCAAGCGACGATAATGGGGATGATGTCGTCAACCTTGGAGTTATACTCTGAGGCAGTGACCTGGGCCTGAGAAGCAGCAGCAGTGGCTTCTTGGGGGGGAGCAGTGACGGGTGCTGAAGGGGCATCGCTTGGTTCGGAAGCCTTCTCAGTGGTGCTGGGGATGTTGTTGACCGGGGCGGTGGTGCTAGGGGCATCGACCTTGTCAGTTGTGGTTTGTGGAGGAGGCACCGCAGCACTGGTGTCGGTGTTGGGGGGAGGGATGGCAGCGGAGGTGGTTGTGTCGATGGGTGCCTGTGCTTGGGTAGTGGTCGTCTCGGGGCCAGGAGCTGGAAGGTCAGTGGTTGTGTCAACAGGTTCAATTGCGTTGCTTGTAGTCTCAGTCCCAACCGGAGCATCAGTGTTTGTAGTAGTGTCGATCACCGGAGGAGGGACGTCACTGGTAGTCTCTGTTCCAGCAGGGGGGAGATCAGTGCTGGTAGTAGTACCAATTGGCTCGACAACGCCATTAGTAGTAGCAGTCTCAGTACCAGCAGGAGGAGGAACATCCGTGCTGGCACCAGGAGTGCCAACAACATTGGTCTCTGTACCAGCCGGGGGGATCCAGTTCGATGTAGTCTGATCATCTGTCGTGGTAGGAATAGGGTTCACAACAGGAGCATCAGTACTGCTCAACACATCCACGATAGCTGATGTCTCGGTACCAACGGGCGCAATCTCAGCGCTGGTGGTGTCTTCGACGATCTGGCCGATAGTGGTAGGAGTCTCGATCACTGGAGCAGCATTGGTAGTTGTGTCAACGACAATAGCGTCACTGTTGGATGAAGTCTCGGTGTTGATGACAACAACGTCTGAACTTGTAGTAGGAAGAACGTCAATGGGCGCGACGGCGCTGGTGGTAGTAGAAATGAATGTATCAGTTGTAGTGGTATCAGTATTGACGTCTCGCTCATCAAGTTGGTAGATTCTACCACTGTTAGCCAACTAATTTATACTAAAATGGGTCGTCACTTACTGGTAAGGAACGGCAGAAGTGAACTTGGTTGCGAAAGACAAAAGAAGGAAACCAATGCCAATCGGCATGGGAGAGTCTGTAGGGCGCAACATAACGAATGAAGAAGCTAGCCCAACCAAGGTTTGCGATACTAAAACAATAGACAAAAGAGTGTCTGAAGGGACCAAAAGACTTTAAGTAAGTCACAAAATAACAAACGGTTTATTTACAGACATTTACATGCAAGCCTCGACGTGAGCAGGATGACTTACATGGATTGTAAGCCACCCCCATAATTCTAAATTGCAGGGCGGATCCTTCAGAAGAAACTTCCGAAGGATCTCAGCAAAACACGCAGTTTACATTAGCGCATCGAAATTTAGCTCCGGATGCAGAATGGACTGCATCTGCCGAAAGTATTACGACGCGAAGTGAGATGGGGGACAATTTCGGGACTCCTTAATCTCCATCCTTCGGAATCCTTAACTACAGGGCTGTAGGGCTCCATCCCGTGCGCTTATCGGGGGCTGTTGGTGGTGTTCTAGGGCTGAGCTGACTCCACTGGAGAAAACACGCAGGGGAGTTGGAGAATGGCATGCGCTCATTGGTATGATCGGGGTAAGGAATAGACCTGCCTTGTAGTGTTGTTTATTATAGATTTAATCATTTCATGCGCAGGATCTGATGCTTATGATCAATATGTCATCGTTGTAATAGGATTCAGTGCATGTCAAAAGCAAGGTAGACCGACGATCCCAGTACAACCGCTAAACCTCATCGCCGTTCTACAGCACCCACTGTACCTACCTACCCATTACCATTATCTATGATTCACCATCTCAGCACTCAAGGCTCTTTGTGGAACGTGCAAAAGCTCAGTCCCCAATCTCAGCACGTTTCAACTAAAATCTCATCCAGCCCCCAGCTTTGATCCTACAGACACGGCAAACACGGGAAGATCTAGAGCCTCGTCTCATCATCCAAGCCTTCCCGCAAAATGTCTAAGTAACCCGCCTGAATCTTCGGCTCACGAGTCATCAACACGCTATAACTCCACTCACATACAGTCAGCTCAGCCCTGTTTCATCGGTAGTGGAACATGTCAGCACAAGGATCTCCATAATCGCTCCTGTTTCAAGTACAACACAATTGAGATGAACTAATTAAACGGATTACGCCAAGGATTCAACATGCATCCTCCGAAAACACGGCTTTTTTTATCTTGTAAGTCACTACCAAAGTCCCGAACGGCCCGTTAAATAAATGCAGCACCCAACATTTTAGACGGCCTTAATAGCAGGTCGTTGGTATTCTTCCTACACTCTTTTGGATAGTCATTCTCTTCAGCGACAATGCTTTTCTCAAGTCGCTTCACTTTTGCCCTCGGGGCTTTACTCTCTTTTATCGCCAGCGCCAGCGCTGTTTCTGGCGAAGGCAGCTTTCCTGATTTCATCTCTAATTGGGCTCTCTTCCAAAGATGGGAGGGCATCACCGCTACCATCCCCGTCTTTGACGTCCCCGCCATGGAAGACCTCATCGTTGGTGACTGGGTCAACTCTGAGAAGAAGTTGACCTGGGAGTGCTACACGCTCATCAAGGACAGCCTCGTCGCTAATAGCTTGACTGTTGTCATTGACAAAGCTACCTTGACTTGGACCGACAGTGACAACCAGCCGCAGCAGCAGACTGTTGTTAGTAAGCGCAGTGGTATCAAGTCCGGTGATGGCAACGCTATCATGTATGGCGCGCGTCTGCAGAAGGGTCTTGACCATCCTAACATTCTTCCCATCAACCACATTGTTTACGGCAAGGGTGGTGTGAAGGATTATGGTTTCGCTATCATGCCTTATGTCCAGGAGGGCTCTGTCGCTGATAACCTCGGCAGCCTGACTGATGTGAACGGTGCTTTCAAACAGATGCTCGCTGCCGTTGCTGCTGTCTCCGCCGCGGGCATTATTCATCGTGATCTCAAGCCTGAGAACTTTCTCAAGGATGGAGATACCATCAAGCTCATGGACTTTGATCAGTCGCGAGACATTGGAACAACTGTTCAGATGGACGTTGGCACTCCCTCATACACTGCCCCAGGTACGATATCCACTTTCGCCATCTCAAGTGTAAGCTAACATTTCTAGAAATCATCATTGGTAGAGACTACACCACCAAGGCTGACACTTTCTCTCTGGCCATGAGCTTTCTAGTCATGTCTGTTCCTGACCTGCGAAACTCTGATGACCGATTCCAGCTGTGGAAAGATCTCATTGAGCCTCCCAACACGAGCTACGAGCATGTTACAGCTGATAAGACTGAGGAGATCCTCCGGGGGAGAAACTATGGTGTTTTCAGTGGCAACGATGGTCTTCTTAAGGTCATCGCCAAGGCTATGTGCAGTGAGAGTGAAGGACGCTACACTCCTGCTGAGTTCGAGACGGCTTTTAACGGAGCTACATAATTGATAGGTTCATAAGGAGGAACGGTGGGGATGTTGATATCTTGGGTCAAAATAGTTAAGAAATTTATTTTCTATGCATCCTCATATTGGCGATTATTACACTATGACCATTTGCCTGAGCTTTTTCTTAAACTGTGTCACGCTCTTCGTCACATTTAGTGCACAAAAATATGGCACTGCATCTGTGAGAAATAATAATACCCGTGATCGCGGCGAGGTCTCTACTCATCAATCCACGCAGCATGGTAACCAGTATTTATTGACAAGAATTAATGACGAGAGTACTATAACGAAGATGTCTAGTAGGCAAGTATATTTCCTCACTCTTCGCTTGTTGATAACGCGTCAGCCGCCTCCTTCAAGCGCTCCGTAGTTACATCCTTCCGAGATTGCACCTGAAGCTACGGATCATTAGCCAAAATCACCACAACAGAGTCGAACCCTACCGTAGCCACATTCTTGATGTCCGCTTTCTCAGCATGCCAAGTCAAATCTCTCCTCACCCGGTGCTGAACACGTGCATTCTTGGTGGATGCCGTAGCAGGGAAACGTGCCCAGATCAAGATGACAGCACCCGACCCAGGATGACGATAAAACGCAAACTTCTTTATTCCGGGGGCGTCAAAGTATTCAGCAAGATCTTCAGGCGCTATCTGTTTGACGTGATCCTCGAACTCGATGATATCTTCTTCGTGATCGACTACCTAATTCTGGGGTAAGCTTGGGTCTCGAAGACATGAGGTCGTCTTACCATCCTCAATAGGTCACCGTCCTGGAGTTGGGACAAAATTTCTGTGCTGCGAGCATCGAGAAGGTAATCTGGCTCTGTTTTGGGCTGATCTGTGGTTCCTGGGAGATCTATTTTTTGACGCTCTGTTGATTTAGATGACATGTTGAAATCCTGTTGTTATTGTGTTATGTGTCGTGCTCTGAGATGGTGCTATTGGAATTGTAAAAAGTACGGTAGGCTGACGTCTAGAAATACTGGTGCCTGAACGCGCACTAGACCGCTGAAACAGTGATTAGTCAGAGCGAAATGCCACTAAAATTAACGACAGGCTTAGTGAGTCCTACAGCGCACGCGCCATCGGAGGTAGGACTTCTCACGGATTGTAGTTTCGACAAGATGCGAACAATTTTGTAGGCCCTGTCTCGGGAATGGATAATAATTAACTGCAATAGTCGACTACCTTTTAATATATCGCCTTATTCAAACATTCTTCTACTATATAGCTACCTAGTCATTCGACGTGTCATGAAAAAATTCTTGGCAACCGTTCATCCTACCTACCCTGGAATTGAGTATTTACCACTTTGGATCATGACATCACTTCATTGATTGGTTTGGGGTTAGAATCCTGTTTGGACTCTTCCTAACCTCATGCTTCTTACTGACTGCCAACTGGCGACTACTTGCTTTAGACTTATTTTTATGCTTAACGCAGTCTAACTTCAATCGCTTGTTTTGAGCCAGGCTCAGTTCGGAAACAAAACAATTAAGACGACGCAGGAAAAGGCTCTGGTAGTATTTTATTCTTGTGAACAGTTCAACAAAAAATCAACACTTGATCTCTCCTTGCGCAAATAATGCGTTGCATATCATATTGTCTTGAGATAGTTAATCTAGTTCATATTTACATCATGAAGTCATACAAAGTCGCTCATTATCTAAGAAGCATACTCAAAAATATCCTTAATCTCCTCAATAGACAGCTTCTTCTCCAAAGCAAGCTGAAGCTGAATGCGTGACTTGGAAGGATTCAAGTATCCAGCTCCAATACCAAAAGGTCGCTCATCCACATATCCCCAAGCAGTGCGTCGGCTAACAACAACAGGAATCTCAGTCTCGTTGAGAACCTTCTTGATCTCCTCAACAGCCTTATCAGGCCAACCTCCAGCGCCAAGACCAGCGAGAACAATGCCCTCAGCGCCGTTCTCAATAGCTTCTTGGAAAAGCTTGGGGTCAGCTTCCTGATGACCGTACAGAACATCGACATGGGGAAGAGCAGTCTTGGTGGAGCTGGTGCTAATGTTGAAGTAGTGATGGCCGAGGGGCCGAGTGGCGGGGTACCAGAAGATAGGCTCGACGTTCTCGAAGGAGCCAAGATAGCCTTGATCCTCGGCCTTGAAGGTGTCGAGGGAGTTGGCGTTGGTCTTGACAGTGTATCGCGCAGAAGCAATCTTATCGTTGAGAACGATCATGGCTCCTCGACCCATAGCGCTCTTGCTGCTAGCGAGTCTGACGGCAGAGAGGAGGTTGAGAGGGCCATCAGCGGAGAGAGCTGTAGCAGGGCGCATAGAGCCCACCAAAACAACAGGCTTCTCACTCTTGACAGTAAGATCCAAGAAGAAAGACGACTCCTCGAGGGTATCAGTGCCATGAGTCACAACAACACCCTGCATGTGCTCGCTATCAAGATCATCCTGAATGCGATGCGCCAACGTAGTCAGAATAGTAGAATTGATGTCTCCACTATCAACATTGGCGATCTGCACGCCCCGAACATTGGAGACGTTGCATAACTGGGGAACAGCGTCGATCAAAGTCTTGATACCCAAAGCACCAGCCTTGTAGCCCGTGGTCTGATCAGAAGACGCAGCTGAGCCGGCGATTGTGCCGCCGGTGGCGTAGATGGTAATGTTGGGAAGACTGGCGTTGTAGCACTCAAAGTCGCTGACTGCCCGGGTGAGGAGCTGGGGTATCTCGGGGAGAGGCGAAGCGAGGGCCGAGCCTACAAGGGTGGTGAGGGTGAGCAGGGATTGGAGAGAGGGCGACATATTGGGCGGTCAGGGCAAGACTATGAGCGATACAAGACAACTGCCTGAAGAACAGAGAAAGAGGAACATGATGACGGGGAATTGGGCATCTTTTATAGTCTTGATAGATTCATTTCTTGGTCTGTCAACGTGGGTAGCTTATCCTGATTGAGGATATGTGTGCAACCCACCGTGTTACCTTATCATTAGTTAACAGGTCCCGTCGGATCGGCTCTCTAGTTCGAGGATAGTAAGATAGCCAAGAGCAAGTAAGGTAGAAGGTTCTCGCCGCGCGCCCTAATTACGTACGGCGATAGATGATCGGCCAAGGATTACGGGTTTCTGCCAAGCTTCTAGTTCGAAGCATTATCGTTCGGCCTCTAACGCTGACATGCCGATGAAGATGTGGGGAAGTCAGTCAATGGCAACAATTGGTTTGATGATGGCGACCACTTCTACAATTAGAATAACAGACTCTCTATAGTTTATAGAGTGCCAATAGATAGATTGAGTTAAAGATATAGATATTAATCAAGTTGACATACTTTCGCCAAGTGATAGACGACATGTAAGGGCCCATTTAGGCATAGCTTGTAAGCGGGGTGTAGCAGTTCCCGAGTTAGACTAAACCAACCTCTCCAATCCCCACCAACTAAAAATCCACTTTCTCTCTTTTCTCTGTTGGTTCTTGACTCAGTCTCCCCATGAACAAATTGAGTTACATCCCTATCGCCTGCGGGAATTTAGCGTCTTATTTTTCTTATCTTTTCGTTACCTCATCCCAAGGAAACTTACTCCCATTGCGGTAAAACCCTCGACCCACGCACGTGCGCGATTATCGATCCTTTCTTTATCTCTCCATACCCGTACAGTACACCACCTTACCTAGATACACTCAGCACGGTAGACACTGTCTTATCTGAGGCTAACCTATGCCTGATCATGATGTCCCCCCCGCCAAGCGGACGCAGGTACCTAGAGCCTGTCAGCGCTGCAAGACGCTCCGCCGAGGCTGTAACGAGTATCGGCCCTGCAGGCGATGTGTGGATGCAGGTCTAGGAGATCGCTGCATTGGACAGTCCGGCGCTCCGAGTATTCTCCAGCCCATCCATGGCCGTTACTCGGTGCCGGCAAACGCACCTGTTGACGCGCTGCATCGTCTCATTGAGCTTGTACCGGCTCAGGTCCTCGATCATTGTGTCGAGCGCTTCTTTGCACGGCTTTACCCGACTATTCCTATTCTGACTCGCGATTATGTCGTGCTGTTGAGATCGGCGTCTTCGTCGCCGACGCCAGAATGGAGACTTGAGGCCTACTCTGTGCTTGTCGCCATGTGCGCGCAAGTACTTCTCCAGACAGAAGAACCAGAGAATTTATTATCGCAAGGCATCATTGCTGAGAATAACGCGACGTACGGTTCAATGATCGTGGACCAAGTCGTCACCGTCCATCAATCCACCCCCCGCACAATGAAGCCAACACTCAACCAATGCCTCCTCGCATTCTTCCTCTACGCCTGCCAAGCGCGTCTCTCGCATCACAGCCAAACATTCCTCTTCCTACGCGAAGCAACAACCCTCTTCTGTCTTCTACGCCTCGAGGACATGGACCATTCCGCAAAGGCGTTAGCACACCGACTATTCTGGGTCCTGGTCGTATCAGAGCGATCTCACGCCATCCGATATCGCCGCCCCATCACATTACAAATAACCGACGAGGCCCCAGAAATCGACCTCAACGATCCTTCGCTCTCTGGCTTCTGGAGTCTTTCGGCGCTTTTTAGACCCATTGATACCTCGTTTGTTGCGCTGCTGAATCAGGAGCGTTTTGCTATCTCACCGCCTCTTTCATCGCTGGATTTCGTGGAGACAACTGTTAACACGGCTATAAAGCCTGATTTACAACTTCATGAAACACAAAAGGCGAATTTGAGGATAACGCAGCTGTGGTTGCGGATGATTGTATGGAAATTGCGCCTGCGACTAGGCCATCTGAGTGAAAACGCACATCAGCATAGTCTCACGTACCAGTACCCTCTAGTCGTTGCCAAAGATCTCACTCTTTCCACGAGGGATCTTTCCATCGACAGCATAAAGATTCACGGCATCGGAGTAACAGAGAAGCTGTACGACATTGTCTCGGCGGTGGTTGACGTTCTCGCTCGTGTACCAGTCACGCCTTCAAGTCCCCAAGGTCTAGCGATGGGCACGTCACCTGAAGACGACCTACTATATATCCGGAACCTCATAACCAAGCTACCGGGAGGTGCATCCACTTACGAGCCGCTTCTAGAAAAGCACATACAACAGGCACTGCCGAGTCCCGGGCCTAGCGTGGCCCACAGTAGTCCGCCAATATCGAGAGTGAATTCATAATAAACAATCTGTACATAAGCTATTCAAGACTATATACCCACATTACTATTATACACCTCGTTTCTTTTGTTTCTATGAATACCGATACGTCATTCTAGCATCTACTGCAACTCCTTCTCGTTCAACTTCTTGTCAGAAGCAACGGAGTGCGAGTAGGGATCGATCTGCGTCTTGGCAAACTTCCTCGCAGGAACCTTCTTCTCAAAGAGAACATCCAACTCAGCATAAGTACGATCCTTAGGCTCAGGAAGTCTGAAGAACACCCAGACAGCAGAGAGGAGACAAGTCCCAGCCCAGAAGTAGGCGGTGCGAGCTCCCCAGTTCCAGGCCGACGATGAAAGCTGATAGTTGGTCATGACGTTGACAAAGATGTTGCTAGCATTGTAGGCAGCGCGAGCCATGACGATGGTCTTGGCCTTGAGTCGGGTCGATGAGAGCTCGGAAATGAGGGAGTATGTGACGGGGCCAACGGTGAAGTCGTAGACAAATGTGAAGAGAATAAGCATGCCGCCGATAGCCCAGACTGAGGAGTTGTCTTTGGAGAAGGAGAGGGAGCCGACGATGATGAGGATGAGGAGTTGAGAGCATAGACCTGAGAAATGGATCGTGCGTCGACCAACCCTTGACATCAAGAACCAAGACCCCATAGTTCCAACCATTCCAAGAGCGTATTGGCCCATGGACAGAGAGAAGGAGTTGCTGGCATCCATACCAGCTTGGGTGAGGAAGTATGAGAAGTAACCCATAAGGTTCTGTCCACCAAGAGTCTGCACAAGCCAGATACCAACAACAATCTCAGTTCGGCGAAGATCAACACCCTTGAAGCAGTCTCTGTAGCTTGTTCCCTCCTTCAAGTTCTTCTCCATCTCATTCGTATGCTCAATCATGGCAATCGTCTCGTCAGCGTTAAAGTTGGGTTGTTGGGGCGAAGTGAGTCTCAGGAGCGACTTCTTGGCTGCAGCTCGGTTACCCTTTCTAACATGCCACCAAGGTGATCTATCAATCCATTAGCTCAACACTCCTCACCCTGATGATGTGACACAAACTTACTCGGGGGCAAAAATAACACCTGCAAGGATAGGCACAGGCCAAACCCACTGCACACCAAAGGGAATGCGGTAAGCCCACTCATCACCGCGCCCAACAGAACCTTTGTTCACAGCAGCGGCAAAGAACTGACCAATTACCCAGCACATGTTGATGAAGGTCGTGAGGTAAGGTCGCAGAACAACCGGGGCTACTTCGGATGCATATGCAGGAGTGACGCTCTGGAACGCGCCCCATGGGATACCTTGCATCGTTACATTAGCGAATGGCACAGGTAGTGGCATGATATGATAACTTACCGCAGAGGACTTCTCCAAGCACGAGGATCTTGACGTTGGGAGCGAAGAAGAGAACAAAGACGAAGGCGATCATGAGGACGAGGGAGCCGATGGTTGTCATCTTGTAGCCGTACCGGTCAGATGTCCAACCCGCGATGATGAGGCCAATGATCTCGCCGGCGCGAGCACCGTTTGACAAACCAGATTGCCAAGCAGGAGAAACAGCATATTTCTCCTTCTCAGCATTCCACGAGCCAAACTTTTCGTTAAAAACAGGAGAAGCGTACAAATTGCCAAGCAGAGCAAGATCATAGCCTTCCATGATGAGCGTCGTCGACAAAAGAACAGACCAACCGATGGCCTTGGGGTAAGTCTTGATAGCTTCCCAGAGTGTCATATGATGCTCAGCCTCGGCGGCGACTTTGGCCTCTGAAGCAAGAGCCTCAGGGCTTACGGTCTCGTCATGCTGAGCGTCGATACTCTTCTCGGGATAAGAAGCCATGGTGAAGATTGGAATGGGAGGAAGTGAAGAGATGAGATGGGATGATGCGGAAAAGAGGAAGGATAGTCGGTCCTTTATGTACTTTCGCGGAGCCGATGCTCGCTACGCCTGAACCCGACAGCTCGGATGATGATTTTTTTCTTTCGTTCCGCCCAAGCTTAATCCCCCAGAAAAACAGGACCTGTACATCATCTGGTATGAAGCATGGGGAAACCTGGGGCACGGGGGAATTGAGTGTGTGGGGTGATTTTCAAGAAACGGGATTGGGGCACGAGTCTTTTTCACAGGAGACTCCGCGAGCTAGCGGAGCTTCCACTCGTGGGGATCTGTTAATTGGCTGCTCTCGTGTTAGCGATCAATAGCGCGGAGCGACTCCGATGGTGGGAGTGCTAAAGGCGGAGTCTCCGCTGGTCACACACGGGCTAGGGATTTTTTAGGTGCGCTCTGACGTCGTAGGGTAGATTGATGGGGTGACAGACAGCCTCGGCTGAGTTGGCGATGAATGTTACGCTCCATTGTTGGAGCGGAGAGTCCGTTGTGCGACGTTGATCAGAGAAAGGATCTGATCTCCACATTCAACGGAGTGATGTCGGCCGATAAGATGGGTAAATAATAAACACCTCGTCTTCCCCTCTCAACAATATTCTCAAGCCCAACTGTTCCCATCTAACAACTTTTTCTCACCCTCTCTATCACAATCATCATGGGTTCCATCATCTGGGACGATGAACATCAATACGTAGACAAACATCCCTGGTGGAAAGCTGCATCCTTCTACCAAGTCTACCCAGCCAGCTTCAAAGACTCCAACAACGACGGCTGGGGCGATTTACCCGGTCTCATTTCCAAGCTCGATTATCTAAGCGATCTTGGCATTGATGTCGTATGGGTATCCCCCATTTTCGAGAGCCCCCAGAAAGACATGGGCTATGACGTCTCAGATTATCAGAAAATCTACGAACCCTACGGAAGCGTTGAAGATGTCGATATTCTCGTTAAAGAATGCCACGCGCGAGGTCTCAAGATTATTCTCGATCTTGTTGTTAATCACACGTCGATAGAGCACGAGTGGTTCAAAGAATCGAGGTCCTCAAAGGATAATCCCAAGAGGGATTGGTATATCTGGAAACCAGCACGATATGACGAGAACGGCGTGAGACATCCCCCTACGAATTGGAGGGGGTATTTCGCGTGCTCGACGTGGACTTGGGATGAAAATACCCAGGAATATTATCTTCATCTTTACGCGCCGGATCAACCTGATTTGAATTGGGATAACGATGAGTGTCGAGAGGCGATTTACGAAAATACCATGCGCTTTTGGCTTGATCGCGGTGTTGATGGTTTTCGCATTGATACGGTTAACAAATACTCCAAGAGGAGAGATTTTGTCGACGCGCCTATCACAGATCCCTCGTCGCCTCATCAGCCTGCACCTGAAATGTGGTGTAACGGACCGCGCATTCACGAGTTCATTCATGAGATGTATGAGAAGGTCCTTGGTCCTTACAACGCTGTTTCAGTGGGTGAGCTTTCAAACACGCCTAATCCTTCACAAGTCATTCCCTACGTCTCAGCCGCTGCGAAGGAGCTGGATATGGTATTTGAGTTCTCCATGATCAGACTTGGTAATGGGAATGGCTTTGGTGACAAGTATATCTACCAACCGTTCCCGTTATCCAAGCTCAAGGCATTTGTGTATAAATGGCAGAGCTTCATCGAGGGTACAGATGCGTGGGCAACTGCATTCTGCGAGAATCACGACAATGGCCGAGCAGTTGATCGTTTCGGCGACGCGTCAACGCCAGAGTGGTGGTTGAAGTCAGCGAAGACTCTGGCAATCTGGCAAACAACACTCACCGGCACTTTATTTCTATACCAAGGACAGGAGATTGGCATGACCAACATGCCGAGGTCGTGGGGAATTGAAGAGTACAAGGATATCGAGAGCAGCAACTTTTACGCTGAAGCTGTCGCGTCAGGCGATGAGAAGCGCGTTAGAGATACGATGCACGGTCTTCAAATCATGGCGCGCGATCATTCGCGCATTCCCTTCCAGTGGGATGATTCACCCAATGCTGGATTCGCTGACGCGTCTGCGAAGCCGTGGATGAGAGTCCACGATGATTATCGTGACATCAGCGTCGCCAAGCAAGTCAAAGATCCCAACTCCATTCTCAGTTTCTACAAAGCCATGCTCCGTCTGCGAAAAGAGTATCAAGATATTTTTGTCTTTGGTTCTTTCAAACTTCTTGATCCTGAGGATGAATCGTTGTTTAGTTATGTGAAGGAGAGTATTGTGCCTGTCAAGGGACGACGGTCTGAGAAGAGAAAGGCTGTCGTGGTGTTGAATATGAGTCGGGAGGATAGACTTGGACCGGATATTCCTACAGTTTTGGGTTGCTCGCATGAGGACGTTCGGTTGATGGCTTATACGAGGGAGACTGCAGGAGGATTGAAAGGTGGACGGCCGATGCTTTCGGGATGGGAGAGTCGAGTTTATGTTAACTTTGAGCTGGAATAGGCGTTATTGGGTCCTTGTTATAGATAATCTGGAGAATTGCAATTCAATTGGATTCATTTATCGATCATCGGCCCTCGTTCTATTCTTAACATGTTCTTCTTAGGTCGGGTACCTTAGATCAATTTGATCCATTCAGCCTTCAATTGCCCGTCTGGATCAGCAGCAAGTTTCTCGAGGACCTCGCCATGCATCAAATCATAGACATAGCACTCCCCAATTACCTCATACCCATCCCCCTTCGGCCTCAACAAAAACGGAACTTCCGCGCCAAACAGTACACAAAGCTTATCCCCAATCTTCATATCAACGGGCCCAATCCCAAAGTCTTTCGACGCCGTCTTAAACAGCCTATAGGGATCTCGAACAGGTCCCACGGCACTGATGTATCGACGAGAACTCCTGCCTTCAACTATCTCTTCAAGATACCCAGCCTGCGTCATATCGACCCCTTCTGGCTCTATAACATCTCGAATAGCGATAAGATCTCTAATGATCCAGTGCGCACTTCCTGAGAGGACCAAAGCAGCTAGATCCGCTAGATGCGCGATCTCATCATCAATAGGATATGCTCTCCCATCCCCGCCGCACGTCAACGTCATGGCACATTTTGTCCATGCTTCTTTGCTCCATCGTGGTTGATTCAGAAAGTTCTCGCGGCTTTTGTCGTTCTTATCAAAAATGCCCCAATAATCACGGTGTTCCTGCATTGAGGTAATTTGATCAACAATCACACCTTTGAGGACCAGCTCTCCTGCCTTCATATCGGGGTTTAGTTCCATTGAAGCACTTGTTGCACACTGAAAGCCCGGATGCTGCTTGGTCGGTAATATTGTCCACGGCCGACGCTCATGCCAGCTCGGCACCCACGATGGCCCCGAGCGATCAAAGTCTCCAAACGTCCCAGCTCCCGAAAGAAACGTCAGCGGGGACGCCGAGGTAAGCATAAGTCTGGCAATATCCTCAAATACCTTCTCCGAAGTAGTTGTCTCCCGATAGTCTGGGACGATCTGCTTGCCAACACTGTCTGTTGTTTCAATACCCAAGAGGCCGTAGATCTTATCCTTGGGCTCTTTGCTCTGGAAATGTCGAGAAACTTGTAGTAATTGCGCGAACGAGAATTCTAGTCGCGGGAAACATTTCTGCGAAATCGATAGTCGATACATGAGATAACTGTTCATCGTTCCGGTAGGGATCATGTCTCGAGCATAGCCACGGGGCGACAGCTCCGGTTTATGAACCACTATAGCCGCGGCGAGCCCAACCCATTCCCACGGAATCTGATACGAGCCAAGTTGGACGACTGCATGCCTGGCTAGGACAGCTTCTTGTAAGACCCAGATACGAGAGAACCAACGCCGTTTGAAAAGTTGTATCATCGCAGAGCGATTGTCCTCAACATCGTCAGTGTTGGCGCGGAGCATGGTAGATTGGCCATCTTTGGAAATCTCCGAGTAAGTTGCTTCGAGGGCCTCTTGGCCGGCCTGCGCGAGCCAATCGTTGACGACTGTGCATATTCCTGAAAAGGCATTTGAGACCGAAGAAAGAGATGCCTCAAGGACCATGTTTCCACACAAACAGCGATCACTCTCCTCACCGAGCCATACAACCACCTGCCAAGCGCCACTGAATATCTGTCCCATCAACGCTACCTGCTGGCCTCTCTCTTTGACGTCATCCTGGTTGATACAGATAGCATCGGCCCATATCACTCTGCTTGCATTGCTCCCCCGAAGCTCTCGTAACGCGATATATAAACTGCTGGAGATAGACATAGAGTGACTCATCCCGTTGGAGATGATCTCAATCTTTTTGTGACTGGAAATATCTGGCTTACCCCAGGTGTATGATAGAGCTTCATATGCTGCCTCATTTTCTTGCAAGCTACATACGTGAAGCTTACATTGTACCACGTCACCATCTCCAGCGAGGATCTCTAGTAGTCTGAAGGTACTGCTATCAGGCAAAGAGTGATAGATTCCTGAAGCGCTTTTGGCTGGAGAACTTCTGTTCTCGAGTGGAGTGAAACGGCAGATCGGCGATTTTGGATTGTTGATTGAGAGCGAAATTTCCTCAATGTTGGAATTTTGGTCTAGGTCGGCGAATAGAGGTAGAGGGATTCTTGAATGGCTCTCTCGATCAAAGATTAATCTGTTGCTCACAAGTCCTCCGAGATATGATTCTATGGAACGTGCGCCGCGAGAAGGATTTATCTATCGATTCCAATCAGCGGGTGAACCCCAGAGGTGGATGGCATGGATAAGTTTGCCATACTTCACGTATGTACATGCAATAAGGGAAGGGAGAATATATGGAGCTAGAGAGAGCATTTACCCTGTTTGGAACTGGAATAGTTCTCAAAGCTGAAGGGGCTTTTAAACTGGAACCCGGACAGCTATCTCTCGAGTGGCGCTTGGAGGACTTGGCCTCTGCCTTGTGCTTCGACGACCACATTGGAGAATCAACGGCCAAAAGCTAAACCGGGAGAAATCAACAGTTTTTATACGCTGGCTTTGCAGAAATCGTTCTTTTTTTAGTATGATTACTGGTGGATGAGATCTTTAGATACCCCTCACTGAAAGACCCACGCAATAGCCTGACACAGCCACTCAGCTGACCGCCGTTGTACAACGTTTGCTGCATCAGGCTGACAGCGCTCGGCCGCTACAAGGCAGCCAAGTCTACATCATGTGTCGCGACTCATGTTACTGAGTAATGAGACCGAGATATCATTTTTTGAGACCTTCTGTAGAATTTATAATCTAAACTATAGCTCATCACGAGCTCCTCTTTCGCTCTGATCCATGACAGTGACTCCATGACTTCCACTCTGAGCAATAAAAGCATCGATTACTTCAACCGTCAGCATTTCAGTGAAATTTCCCTGGAAAGACACAACCTCATTTGTGCCGGCGCGATACAATCTGATGGATGGATATGAGTCAATCTCAATCGGCACGTCATTTGCATCGACATTAATTGCAGCTAGAGCTACTTTGTCAGAAAGTCCAAGCTTTTCGTGCTTGGACCCGAGCTCGTTCATGACAGCATGCAAACTGTTCAATTTGTTAGCGTTGGCGAAACGTAGAGAGAGGACTGGCTTACTCTGTACAGTATTGACACCAGGGTACGTTGAACTCAACCAAGACATCTTTTGCCTTATCATAAACCAAGTCGTCAAAAGTACTACCAACCAACTTTGTCAAGAAAGGCTGTGAAGTCGACACCTCAGGCACTGGCTCTGACTTGATGGTGGGTGTTAATGAGCCAGCCAGGTAAGCAGCCACATGTTTAGCGACCCTATTGGCGTTGAACACCTTTTCAGACATGGGATATGCTCTACCCTGCTGGTTTGCGATGGCAAAACCACGCTTGATCTCCTTGCTAAGATGCATCTGCTCGCATCTCTTGGGGTAATCTGGCGCAAGGACTGTCATGAAGGAAAGCTGGTCCTTATACTTCTTCGCGAGAGGAGCCAGAGACTTGACAAGCTCAGCTCGATCATCGCGATCACTGAAGAATATTTGGGCCAGTGGTTTCTCATCCTTGAAGGGTTAGTCGATATGAAGTCTTGAGAGAAAGGTTGTTTACCTTCATCACTTCTTCATGAACGATAGGATCATATTCCCGAATAAGCGGCTGGGTTGCATCGCGTAAGAAGGCCTCGATGTCAGGGACGGTGAAAGGTCCGCGGTAGTAAACTGGATCCTCTTGCTCTTGTGTATAAACAACGATGGAAGGGCCATTGCTATCTTTCTCAAGGCCATGAACATTGCCAAAACTGTAATGTGCTCGCCATCGTTTGGCAACAGAGTCAAATGTCTTGTGCTCATGCTGATGCTTCGCACCAAGAAACGCGACGACGGCCACTCGAGATGACCGCGCGAAATCGAGATGGTTCTTTTCGGTAAGATCTGCCACGGGAGAACCCGATTGCCGCTCAATATATTTGACAACCCTGTAACGACGATCAGTGATCCACAAGCAATTTAACGGAATCCGATGCAACCTACGATGACGCGTCTAAAGCTTCTTTGTAAGTGACCAACTCATTGTTCCCGGCTGTATACTTCAACGTCGGTACAGTGAAGACCTGAGAGTCATCACACACAGTTGGTTCATCGTTGCAGTTCACTGAGGCAATAGCAGTCTTGGTAAGCACTGGAGACGCCCTGTCCAGCACTGCTTGAACTCTATCGCATTCCTTGCAGCCGTCTGCAGTGAACAGAATGAGGGCTGGTCTCGAAGACACCAACACGTTGAACTCTGTTTTACGGAGTTGCACGGCTTGCGCTTGAGTAGCAAGAGCAACGAGTGACAAGACAGTTGATGAACGCATGATAGCACAAAGAAAGATGAGAGAAATGGATTCCTGGTGGGAGGGCAGATGGCAGACAACTAGAAATTCATCACATCAACACTTATCAAGTATTCCAACCCCCACCATTCCTCAGATTAGCCCAGTTTAAGCTTTTAGCCCACATCGCCAACTCTCTAGCTTATCATGAGGAGACCCAATCTCGCGTGACCATCCTTTAATTTCAGCCGCCCCCAAAAGGCTTAGTTTCATCCAAACACAACTGCCGATACGCCCCATGCACGAAGTCGGCCAACCCGCCGTAGGGCACAGCCTAGACCCTGCCAATTTCTAGAATGTTTTATCGAATGATGGATCCCTCGACGATAGAAATAGGAAGGTGACCTGAAGTTTAAAAAGGCACTGAGTCATGTCCCTTGTTGAATCGTGTATCTATCCATCAGCTCCACTGACGGCTTGAACCTTATGTACGAAAAGATATGCGGTGACTAGGAGCCGTTGAGACCTGAGTCGTGGAAAAATATGAAACTCTAGCCGTGACATGGGGTTTGTAGTGGGTAGCTGAGAGAATAGTTCTAGAAGACTTGTTCCGATTGAGGATATTCGTGTAAACGTTCCTATCATGGTGGTTCGTGAAGTCATGTTATCTTTTTAGTACAAACTTTGACGACTATCTCCATTCAGCTTCTTAGTTAGGTCAGGTAGATGATCAGGAAAAGCTTAGCCTTGGGTTCGGATAACGGATGCCTATCATGAAGAAGATATTTGTTATAGGATACGCGGAAAACTGGTGATACAGTCGCGTGAGAGGCATGATATGGTGTAAACAGTATATATAGATCATCAAATCCCATAACTAGACATCTCTATCCTCATTACAGCTCACTTCAAACATTCCAAGTCTTTCAAACTCCTCCATCATGAAGTTCACTTCAACCTCTCTTGCGCTCCTCGCAAGCATTCCCCTCGTCTGCTCTCTTCCCACCGAAGCTCAGCCACCCACTTTGAAGCTCGAGAAGCCTCAAGGTTTCGACAAGATCCAAAAGGCTGACCCCGAGCACTGGCTCACAGCTGTCAAGGAAGAAGCTGCCCGCCAAGAAGCTGCCGCTGCCTCCACCTTCAATGAGACCGAGGTCCTCGAAGCGAGAGCCAGCTGGATCTACCAAGTCCACGGCATGTACACCGACAACCTCGTCAACGTCGGTGACGTGGATACCTTCTACATGCTCTGGACGCGCATGTACGACTCCAGTGATGATAAGGGCGGCCTCTCAGACATCACCCGCGGAGCATGGAGCAAGTTCTGCAACTACCCTGGAGCTCCTAACGGCGTTACCACTAGATTCGTCCTCGATGGTCAGTGGGGAGCTGTAGGCCGTCTGAGCGGCTGGTCGATGCGCGACGCTCTGATCCACTCCATGTGGCAGACAGCCGATGGCATTGGCAAGAAGAACGGGTACACCGTGTATAATAACTGCTACGGCTTCACCTGGCAGGAGGGTACGCCAGGCAGAGCCGACTCGGCGTGTGGAGGACGATCTGGCAAGCCTTGCCCGTATAACAAGGACTGCCCGTTGGCAGGAATGGAGTGCACTGGCCTTAAGTGGGGAACTTGGATGCCCAGTATCATCCGCATGAACGTCTACAACCGCGATGGATCGCTCCGTGCTGATGCATACCAGGCCAGAATCTCTTCGCAGGCTGCTGGTTCTGGTGGTTGCTCCAAGGCTCAGACTATTTCTGCTTATGTTGCTGACTTTATCCCCATTATTGGACCCTACTTTGCGACTGGTATCCGTATCAACTGTCTGTACCAGAACTAAGTTTGCTCGGCAATGGCGTGCCGTAAAGCTGGGGTTGTTGAAGAAGTGGCCAAGGCGTCCCAGGGTTGGGATCAAATTGCTCTTGTTGTTTGGGGGGGCACGGGGTTGGAGTATAGTGTGCAATCGACCTTTGTCATTCTTTGTAAATAGTTATTTTAGGCCATGAATCGATTCTTCCATATGGTAGCTGAACTACCTTCATGGTCTGTTGAGCTTTGGTGTTTGTTTTTGAGGCCATTTTTGAGGTTGCTGACACGTGCGCTATATTTTCGGCTGCGGCTTTTGTATTAACTTAGCTGATCTTCCCTGCTTCATAGATGTGACCTGAAGTGACCTGGAACCTTGCTAAAGAGTGTTGGATTGATTGAAGGTTTGCACTTGAAGGCCTTGACTTTAGAATAAGAGGTTGTGAAATACCGACCGGAGTTCAGGGAGAAGATGACAGCAAAATTTGGCACTTTGTGATGAAAGCCGTGCATAACTATGAGTATATTAAAGAGAGGAATTTAAGCTACTAAATTGCTATGTGTGAGGATACATGATCCATGTAACACCACTACCGTCGATCCTCAGACAGGTAGAATTTGAAACAACTCAGCACTTGGGCTAGGCAAGGGCTCTTTCATTCCCAACGCCTTAGTTCCCTTGTCCACATTTATAACCCAGCCAGGAGATTCTTCCTGTCTGACGGTAAACCTGTCAGAGCCTGGTGCCGAAGGCTTGATAAACCAGTTCCACTGGACGGGTGCTTTGATATTGAAACCCCGTCCCTTAACGACGTACTTGAGAGTGATATGGCTAACATCCAGAGTCATGCTGCCCAAGTAATCGCCCGTATCAATCTCTTCCAGCCAATAGGCAGAGCCGCTGAACGAATCAAGTGAGTCCCTACCCGACGCGGGTGTCAGGTACCATTTCTGCCACCCGGCATTTGCATAGGCTAAGGGGACGCCTAGAGCAGAGGTTTGAACTGCTCCAAATCCAGATGAGTCGTTAGTCGCAAACCAGACTGCCAACTTCCCTTGGTCTTTGACTTCCATCAGGCTGTTGTAGAGGTCGATCGTAGCCCTGCCAACAGATGATTCGAAGAGCTCACGCTGCTTCTCCAGGTATCCAATGTGGCGGTTGGTAGTCTTCTCTCCTTCAGAGAAGTGGACTTTCGGGGAACTTGTCGCCATCTCCAGAAGCTCAATACCCCTACCGACAACTGCCCAATAGCTGTAGACCTAAGATTCTGGTTAGCTATACGTATTCAGTCACCGATTGTGGATGGTTTGTTACTAACCAAAGCCCTGCATCTGAGGTAGAAAATTCGGAATTCTTCCGAGTTGTCGAAGACACGCTGCGCGAGTTGCTTTAGGAACGAACTGTTTCCCTCTTCGCCAAGGAAGCTGTTGATCTGTTCCAGACTCTCGGGAACGCTCTTGGCAACTTCCTTGAGCTGATTGTCCAATCTCTTTTGGAGATCGCGCATTTTTTCCTGGCGCTTCTCAATGTCCGCGATCGCGGAGTCCCGAACTACAGTCTCGAAAATGTCGATGATGCTATTGTAGAGACTGTCAATCTTTGTCAGGTGACCCTTCAAGGAGTCACTTCGAAGTTGCAGGATGCTATCGGCCAATTGACTGGCGAGATTGTCAATAGATTTCTTGACATCGCGGATGAGGCCAATGGCTTCTTCGAGTTTCTGCTTGACATCTGCGATCTCCTTTTGAAGGTTCTGTTCATCGCTGCCAAAGAACTCCTCGAAGCCCTTCTCAAAAGCTTTCTTGCCAGCAGCCCCTGCAATACCACAAGCAAACTTCACCAGAAGCTTGGTGCCGATCTTCTCTGCTAATGCTGACATGTTGTAGACTTGCTGTAGTATCCAAGAACAATGGGTTTAAAAAACGAAATTTGGTAGGGTAGTTGAGGAAATGAGATGGTTAGAAGTTGATGAAGAATGGAATTCTCAACTGAAGGGATCTCATCTTTTATAGAGAATCTGCACTCCGGTTCCATTGCTATCTCATCAGCTACCTTATGCACTCAGTCGAAAACAGAAGAGGGAGCCAGCAAGGTAGCCTGTATTGATGCTGTTGTGGCTGGCTGGAAGACGCAGTGCCCGATATCTTGGCGATATAGGCAGGTCTAGGCCAGTTCAGCTGTCATCCTCTGCACTCTACGTATACTTCTCAGGTAGAGATATAACAGAATACAAGGGTTGAACAGTCATCGATTGGACTCGGGGGGAATAGGTCCGTGAAACATACGACTCAAATTTATTTTTGGACTACTGCGCAGGGCACTACGTAACCCAAGGCTAGCTAAAGGTTCATGACAGCTGCACTAAAATTCCGAAAGCAGTTCTTACCCACCCAACTGTCAATAGTCTGCCCCAACTCGGAGTAATATTCCCCACCAGCGTCAATAATTGACACTTTAAAGGATAAGGGTCAAAAACTAACGAATTTTAGTGCATAGCTGAAAACAAATCTGATGACACGGATTTGCCGGCTTTTGCTTCGACTGCACCGATCTTCACCGCTTCATAGAATGCGACCTAAATCAAGGATGCTATGCATTGTGATGATACAGGTGAAAGCTTCAGTGAGGGCAACTTGAACTCTACAAAATGCGACAGGTAGACTGTCGCTGTGATCGACAGCGAACAAGGCTTTCTAGAGATATTCGCTCTCGATCAAGCTATGCCGTGAAAGCTAGAGTCGTTGACGAAGTGGACCGAACACCACAGGGTTGGCATTGAGTTACTAGCATGGGGAGTTGACAAGGATCGTCATGTTCAGTGGTTTTTCATTCTCTGTATATAGCTCTTAAACGCACTACTTCCCTCGTGACGGAATATGTCACAAAATGCCGAGGACTTCAAAGCTCTGAAAACAACGCGTGAACGCTTCCAAGTGACCAAAGGACTAAGAAAGTCTAGATACCAATCCAGTACCTTTCGTGACAAATAAGTCTGAAGACCAGAGCAGATTACAGTCCTCAATGCTCGACTTGCTTGCCAGCACCCATTTGACACCTAGATCCTCTGCCACTCCAAGTACAACTCCCTGCTTGTTTGACCATTAGTAATGAGGCGGTCAAACTCCTCCTGGCCTCCCTCCGATTCAGGGTCAAGCTTCAATCTGTAGGGCCACTTCTCGATGATGGTGTGCTTGTCCTTCATCTCCGCCCCAGCTATAAGGGGCATATACAACAACCGAGCCTCCTTCACAAACCTTTGAACATAGTTAGCATATGTAATGAAACGAAGAAGGATTGTTCACCTGTCCAAAATATCATCATATTTCTGCACACGGCCTTGAGCGTACGTGCCCATGACCGTGAAAGGTTCGATGCCACGCCCGGTAACCCGCGGGGGCGGAAGGTACTTGACGATGCGCCCTGACAGCGCTTTTGCAGCCTTCAAAGCGTCCCCTTCGGTCGAATATTCTAGTACCGTGTTCATGAAGAGCGTGATGAGAGTCGCGTGTGGGTTGACTGAGGGCGCTCGAAGCAGCGGGGCCAAGAGTTCGACGGTGCGATGAACACCAAGAAAGCGCCAGTCGGAGATGTTGGAGGCCTAAGCGGAAGTCAGCCTCATGTCCATGAGTGAATCCATTGGACTTGAAGTAGCGAAATCTATGGAACGTACATCGATGCGATCACAAGACCCGTCAAAAGACCTGTCAAGGTATTCAGGAAGGTCTTCGGCATCAACCTGATAAAGCTGTAAAGCCACGGTCGATCTGGACATTCGAGCCATGAACTTCTCCAACATGGATCGAATGTGGTAGAAGAGTTTGCCATATATGTCAGATGTGGCGAATCCATAGGGATTCTTCTCAACCTCATGGAGAGACCATCCCAATAGCGGATCAGCATTATCATTCATTGGCCAGCCATCTGGGGATCGAAAGAAAGTCCTGCAAGATTTAACTTCGCTCCGCAATTCTAGGAAATATCACTCACGGATTCACTTCGCAGTATTCGCTGCGCTGAGCTCCAAAGGGGAGAAGAAGGCCATCTTGACGAAATCGATGTCTCGCGACTCGATGAGAAGGGGATAGGAACAGAAACTCACGGTCATGGAGATCGATGCGGGACCGAGAGAATGTAACAGCCTGGCGGATCTCCTTTGCTCTGTCAATGGTCAAGCCATCAGGAACATCCATAAAGGACAGTAGTTTATCCCAGGCCTGTTTCTCAAGGACGAGTTTGACGGATCGTTCCTCAAAAGCCCAAGTCTTTGCCAAAATCTTTGTGGCAGGTTTATCCTTCACCTTGTCGCAAACACTCTGGATGAGAGGTCGAATGCGCTGGTTGAACAAGTTGACATGAGACTTGCGGATGGAAGGCGAATACCAAATGTGGATGATGCAATCGAAGGCTTCATCTAAATCGTCGGCGGTTAGTGCGAGAAGAAGCATTATAGCGTTGCGGGCGACGATGTCGAAGTCGCGATCGTTAAAGACAATGTCGATGGGCTGTTCATAGCTTTGAGGAAGCTGTGCAATAGTTTGGACGACGTTTCGCAAGTCGCCAGAAGCTTGAGCAGAGAAGAGTCGTTAGCTTGACCTCGCTAAGCCCTCGGGGTCAGACGATCACTTACCGGGGAATAACAAACGCAGCGGGCTTGCATACGCTTCTCCTTCATTGGCACCGAGCCGAAGGACATCGAACGCAGGGACATTTCCATATGGGTACTGTTTACCACCAAACGGGTGAGGTTTCACAACGCCCCAGAAGGAAGGTGCACGGCACTCCACAGACCACTCAGGCTCCCACGTCTTGCTGTTATATGGTGATTTGCAGTCGAGTTTATGGATGGGCCAGTGGGCTCTCTGGCATTCGGAGCTGCAGTACTGCAGGACGTGAGCATTATGCATATCAGACGGAAGAGGACCGGAGGCAGGCCACTTACGACGACGAGACGGCAGTTGGCGCAGGTCGATTTGCCATCGTTATGGCAGCTGGTGCCATCGGGGCGGCAGTTCGCGCAGGGCAGTTCGGGCGTCGCCATGATGTCTGAGGTCGACTGGTGAGGGAGAGGAATAGGAAGAGAAGAGTAGAGAAGAGGAAGATGAAAGGCAAGGAAACAGGAAAGCCTTCGGTCGGCTGAAGCCTGAGGCTACCTAGATCAAGCATTTAGAAGGTGTTTGCTGCAAGAAGTGGCTGGCACTATCATGTTAAAAATTATCGTATATTAATCTTATAAACTTAATTAGCTTATATTCTTTTAACTTTTAAAGCTTCTAGTTACTTAGATATAACTTACCTTAGTAAAAGTATTAATACTTTAACTTTTCTAGCTAGTTTAAATAACTTAATTAATAAAA